>RJWK010006858.1:0-51330 GCA_004363435.1 Platanista minor | reverse complement strand
AAAAAAAAAAAAAAAAAAAAAAAATCTACAAACAATAAATGCTGGAGAGGATGTGGAGAAAATAGGCCCCTCTTTCACTGTTGGTGGGAATATAAATTGATACAGCTACTATGGAGAACAGTATAGAGGTTCCTTAAAAAAACTAAAAATAGAACTACCATATGGCACAGCAATCCCACTACTGAGCATATACCCTGAGAAAACCATAATTCAAAAAATGTCATGTACCAATATGTTCGTTGAAGCTCTGTTTACAATAACCAGGACATACAAGCAACCTAAGTGTCCATCAGCAGATATATGGATCAAGAAGATGTGGCCCATATATACAATGGAATATTACTCAGCCATAAAAAGAAATTAAATTGAGTTATTTATAGTGAGGTGGATGGGCCTAGAGTCTGTCATACAGAGTGAAGTAAGTCAGAAAGAGAAAAACAAATACCATATGTTAACACATATATATGGAATCTAAAAAAAAAAGGTAATGGTCATGAAAACCTAGGGGCAAGACAGGAATAAAGACATAGACCTACTAGAGAATGGACTTGAGGATACGGGTTTGGGGGGGAAGGGTAAGCTGTGACAAAGTGAGAGAGTGGCATGGGCATATATACACTACCAAATGTAAAATAGACAGCTAGTTAGAAGCAGCTGCATAGCAGAGGAAGATCAGCTAGGTGCTTTGTGACCACCTAGAGGGGTGGGAAAGGGAGGGTGGGAGGGAGGAAGACGCAAGAGGGAAGAGATATGGGGACATAGGTCTATGTATAACTGATTCACTTTTTTATAAAGCAGAAACTAACACACCATTGTAAAGCAATTATACTTCAATAAAGATGTTTAAAAAAAATAATGAATTTAAAGCACTGTTAAAAAAAAAAAAAAGGTTATTAGTGGGAAGTACACAAGTAAATTCTAAATACAGACATCTGTCAAACAATTAAAAGTGATTTTGGGGCTTCCCTGGTCGCACAGTGGTTGAGAGTCTGCCTGCCGATGAAGGGGACACGGGTTCGTGCCCTGGTGCGGGAAGATCCCACATACCGCGGAGCGGCTGGCCCCATGAGCCATGGCTGCTGAGCCTGTGGTTCTGGAGCCTGTGCTCCACAACGGAAGAGGCCACAACAGTGAGAGGCCCGTGTACTGCAAAAAAAAAAAAAAAAAAAAGTGATTTGGGTTGGAATGTGTCAATTAAATTTTCCAAGATATGTGACTCTCTAGATTGGCATAACAAGCAGCCATCAATCCATACTTCCACTGAAATAAAATCTTCTACATTTAACGGATTTTATAATGAAATTCTTTTATTTTCCCCAATTTGAAGCTAATTAAAAAGGAAAGTTTAAAAAATAAACATTAGGAGTTCATTGAAGTTACCTTATTTCTGTGCTTTCCAAATGCAAAAAAAATTATAATTTCAACACTGGGCTTAATAATATTTTTCTCTTCAAAATATTTTTATTCCATTATATTAACATCATATTTTATGATCATGCTCTAGAATGCATTTAAATATTTAACAGAAAAATAACCATTGATAATTCTTGTTTATTCATAATACATTTTACCTGTTCAATTCAGTTAATGTTTTGAGAAGAAAATTTTGAATCATTATTTATCTAGTTTTCAAAAATATTTCTTTGCAATTTTTATGGAAAACAAAATACTATTAATTTGTTTGGGGAAAGAAAGTGATATATAATCCAGCTGCCCTCCATAGCTGCAGAATCCCAGAAGCAGAACCTGTGGATACTATGTCATTTTATATGAGGCACTTGAGCATCCACAGATTTTGGTATCCATGGAGTCCTGGAACCAATCCCCTGTGGATACTGAAGGATGACTGCATATAATTATATGATACATATTATACAGTATCACATTATACTGTGATATATTATGCTTTATTATGTTACAGATTACATGTCATATATCATATATAAATTAGATATGTTTGTATATATAATATATATTGCTACAATTTTAGGAATCTGTACAATTATCAGGTAACCTTTGGTTTCATGCTTATGCCCATCTTTCTTTCTCTCCATAAAACACACCGATTACAATGTAATATATTCCTCCAGATTTATACTTATATCATATACACATGATAGAAGAAGGCCTGGAATAATTATAAATTATAATTATGTGTGTGAGTGAAAGAAAGAAAGAGAGAGAGAGAGAGAGAGAGAGAGAGAAGACACATTATGATGCTTTATTTTATATGCTGTAGGCTAGGATATGGTACCCAGGTTTTTACTCAAACACTAGGTTAGATGTTGCTGTGAAGTTAAATAGGTATGATCAATATTTACAATCAGTTAACTTTAAGTAAACCAGATTATCCTCCATATAGTGGGTGTACCTCATTCAATCAGTTGAAGACCTTAAGAGCAAAAAGTGAGCTTTCCTGAAGAAGAAGGAATTGTGACTTAAGCTTGAAACATAAAAGTCATGCTTGAGTTTCCAGCCTGATGGCCTGCCCTGTAGATTTCAGATTCAAGACTGCAACATCAATTGTTACATGAATTTCTGTCCTGTTGGATAGCCTTACAAGTCTTAAATTTACCAACCCCCACAATTATATCAGCCAATTCCTAAAAATTAAAATTAATCCTCCTTCTCTCTCTATCTCCAGATGTCCCTAGGTATTCATGGGGGATTTTTTCCAAAACCCTGATGATACCAAAATCTGCAGAAACTCAAGTCCCTTATATAAAATGGCATAGAATCAACTCTCTATATCTGCAGGTTCCATTGTCTAGGCATACAGAGGGCTAACTATGTATATATATATGAATCCTATTGTTCTGCTGCTCTAGGGTATCTTCACTGATACAGATGTGTAACTTTAAGCATAGAAACCCACACTTATTGTAAGATTATAAGTTTTTAAGACTAGGCAACATTGAGATCCTGTTTGAGGTGTGGGTTTACTAATTTAACGTGAATTCAGTGTATAGAGTATGAAGTTTTCTCCATCAGTGATGCTCAGTGCAGACACAGAGAAAAAATTCATAGTTCTATTTCTGTCAGTTGACTTTTTAAATATTGAAATCCAGAAATCTGAACTATTTATTCAAGTGTCTAGGTTCTTTTCCTTTGAGATTTTTGAACTTTGGAGAAACTGAAGAGTAATAGCTTAGAAAAGTAAATTCACTCTGTCAGTTGATTATTACAGAGCAATGTGGCAAAAATGTTTTGAAATAATTTACGAAGACATATCTAAAAAGGGTAGATCAGAAATATTTTCTTGAAACATCAAGAAAGTCGAAATAGTGAAAATAAAATTGAATTAATTGTTTTGATGTCACAATGAATTTGAGAAATTATTTCAGTGGTGTGTTCAGAAATTACTTGAGAAGTTGAGATTTGGGGAATTAGTTTTTGGTGCTAAGAATTTGATTATATGACTTTGGGAACAAGTGTCAACAGTGAAGAGGATAAAAATACTCCCAGAAGTTCAGAGATCAAGCACTCATGACACCAAATGTTGGAAAAAGGTATACATATGGGTAATTTGTATAGCTGCATCTATCATTTTTGTATATGATGGTTTCTGGATTTCCTTTCTTACTTAGGAAGACCTCCACACAATAAGTCTTAAACTATTATCTCATGCTCTCTGTATTTTCACTTAATTTTTGTTATTTTCGGATATTAAGAATGGCTAAAGTTTATTTTTATATATGGTGTGAGGTAGAGATCTAACACAAATTATTTTTTCCTAATAGATTTCAGAACTCTTTAAAAATTGTGGTTCTTTAGATGGTGACTAATTACTATTTACCAATTATTTTAAAATATATGTGCATTTATTCTTTACATAGAATAATTTTTATTTAGGAAGAAAGGCAAATTATTCAGGAATATGTGATGAACTCTTCTTTCAGCATAATAACTTATCTCATGAGAAATTTGCATACTTATGTTATTTCCTCAAATTTGGTTGAGACTTTTTACCCAGTCACTTGCAATTGAGAATAGTTGAGACATAATTCTGATGGCAGATAGACATCCAAACATCTTGTCCTCAAAGTTGACAATAAAATATTGTTTGTAAAAGATTACGTTATAATTTAAATGGTTTGAGCAACTTACATGAACATTATAATTCTGCTTTTGGAAAAGATGGATTATCTTGCAGCAGACCATCTCTCCTAAAGGGAATAAGAGAAACCCATTGATAAGAAAAAGTAATAAATAAACAAATTAATTATACTTGAAGGCATCAGAGATCTTCTAAGGTAACAAGGCCTTGAGAGAACACAATTCTAGGAAAAAGGGAGTTGTGGTAAAATATGGTATGACATTCTGCAGCAATCCCTCAGGACATTTTCCAATTCTAAGAACAGAGCAAGAGGCTAATGATCTCAGCAAAGTCCTGTAGGAATGGTCTGATACTAAGAATCAGAGGAAAAAAGTCATGTAGCAATTTTTAAGACACAAAAGATAACAAACAGGTACTTGAGGGACCTGAATCACAGTGCAGTTTGTGTACACATCAGAGTTGCATAACACCCCAGGCTCAGATGGAACTACTAAAAGGCTATGTTTGAGGATCAGACATGACCCAGAGAGAGTAGAGATTAATCCAAAATGTAATACAACTTTTAGTCATTTTTGTCTGGATTGAATTAAGGTGATTAGTCACTCTATCTCCCTAGCAAAGGGAAAAGTTAATTCTCTAGGTCAAAAGAAAGAATCACACTGCATAAGAGAGCATCAACTGACCTAAAGCCGAAAGAAAAGAAACTATCCTGATGATCTAGACTTCAAAATTTTTAGACACATCTTTAAAGTGGTTAAGGTTAACCTGTTTACAAAAATAGAGAATAATACATTAAAATAGAAATGAAGGTAAATAGCATCAGATAATTGAAATATGTCACACACAAAAAAATCCAATTGCACACTGTAGAACCAGAAAATACAATAACCAAAAGAAAGTGCTCAACAGATAGATTTAAAAGCAACTTCATTGTAGCAGAACAGAATATAAGTAAACTGAAAGACAGATCAGAAAAATATCTGGATTGAAGCACAGATCAGGAAAGTATGTAAATAGGAAGAAGAAAAGTTTAAGATTGAGCTATAAGGGACAGTGAAAAAATCTTTCATATTCTTAAATCAAGTCCCAGAAGAGGGGTGGAAAGAGGGAGAGAGAGAGAGAGTGAATAGGACTAAAGCAGTATTTAAGAATGTAGTAGCTGACAGGGTCCCAAAATTCACAAATGGATTCAAGAAGCTGTGCAAATATCAATCAGAATAAATACAAAGAAAACCAGAGACAAAGAGAAATATCTTCCAAGAAAAGAAAAAATACCATGCTATCTGTAAAGAAACAAAAATAAAAATTCAAAACTAAATTTCAGAAATGTTGAAAATCAGAAGTTTATGGATGGCATCTTTAAGGTAAATTGTATAAAGAACTCTGTACCCACCCCCCAAAAACGAGGTCAAAATAAAGACATGTTCTGCCAAATAAAAGCTGTAAGCCTTCAACATCAGCAGAACTGAGCTAAAAGAAAGTCCAAAGAGAGTCAGTCATTCAGGAAGAACGAAAATAATACCAGACCAAAATACTGCAGGAAGGAAGGAATCAAAGAGCAACATAAAATGTAAATATGAGTATAAATATAAATAAATATTGATTGTTAAAAAAACTATTAATAAAATTAGTACGTTGAATTTAACATAAATATAGAATTAAAGAATGTTGTAATATTGGAGAGATAGGAAAAGTGATAATATTGATTTTTAACTAAGGGTGCCTTCTCTTTATGATACATAAACAGATAATAGTACAAGAAATAGAAATTTGTCAATATAAAGGAAAAAATTGAATAACAACAAGTACATCAATTTTATATGACCTTCTGCCATTACTAATTTTGAAATGATTGAAGAATATACATGGCTTCTTTGAGCCTAATAATTCATATGTGTAGCAACCTCTGTAGGGATTTGAATTTTTATTCTAGTCTAATAAAACTTTTCTATAAATATGCTTTTATTAAACATCTTTGAACATTCAAATTTGACAAGCACTTACATTTTCTCATATATAATATCAATTAAGGATTTTTTTCCTCCTGAAGTCTATTTTTTTTTTTTTTTTTTTTTTTTTTTGTGGTGCGTGAGCCTCTCACTGTTGTGGCCTCTCGCGTTGTGGAGCACAGGCTCCGGACGCGCAGGCTCAGCGGCCGTGGCTCACGGGCCTAGTCACTCTGCAGCATGTGGGGTCTTCCTGGACCAGGGCACGAACCCGCGTCCCCTGCATCGGCAGGCAGACTCTCAACCACTGCGCCACCAGACAAGCCCCTGAAATCTATTTTAACCAAGAGAATTATTTTTTGATCCAATAGGTTCCCTTTTTACATCTTTTAAGCCATATTTTTATCTTTATTAGAATGAATAGCTGAAAATGATCCTATTATCACAAGTTTTCAGAAAATCTAACAATTGATAACTAGAAGGATATTATATTAATTTACTTGCCATCAGCTATTGATATAACTATTTCTTTAGTATTTTACCTCTTATTAAAGTAAGGAAAAGCAAAGCTAGGTAATGGGGCTTTTGTTAATTTTCTCTCTGAAGCCAATGGTAAAGACATGTGTGGTAATTTTTCCAGCTTTTAAAAACTCACAGATTCAACTCGATATTTTCCCCAAAATCATATCTTTGATATTGAACAATGCCAATTTTACTGTAGTATACTGTATTATTTTATCAGATTGATTCTCCAGGTAAACAAATTTAGTATTATTCAGAAACTTCTTAATATTTCCAGTTAAATAAGGTTGCTTTAAAGCAAGATTGTTATCATGTGAAACACTGTACACCAGTGTTTGAGGTTAAGAAAGACTATTAATAAGTGTAGGATTATTAATGAGTATTTACTATTTAAATGAATTTGGGTAATAAATTTCACACATTTTTTTAACCCGTAGGCCAAATCAGAATATAGCCAGGTATGTAAACATACACATATATTCCTGAATTTACTAATCTAGCAAATGAAGAGCAGCAAGTAAAAATATTTCTAGAACAGCCACAAAAATATTGATGCTATTCAAAATATATTTCATTGTGTGAATATTTACACACAAAATTTGGGCCATTGTGGTCAGTTTGTTGATATTGTTGTTTTCAAAATATTAGCCCAGAATTGTATGGTCTGCTTATAAGAAGGATATATTTGAGCATAGTAGACAAATGCTTCTACTGCAAAAACTAAGAAGAGGTAGGTAAAATTACGTGTGTGTATAAAATTATATGAAAATATATTAATGATTAAAATTATAAGTGGTAATTTACATAGAAATGTATATATATATTTAATAAGTGTGTGTATATTTTTATTTATTTTTAAACACTCCAGAGATCTGTGGAAGTAAAGAGAGTAAGATTACTTGATATTAATTAATATTAATCAAAAACGGCACATCTGAGAAACTGAAGATTAGAATCTGTTAAATTCTAATTTAAAAATCTGAGGGTACGGCATAAGAAACAAAAATGAGCCAGATGTGCAATGGGTATGATTGCAACATCAACCAAGCCCTGCCTAATGAATTCATGATTGGATTGAATTGATGAGCCTCTCAGCAAAATTCAAGCAAGATAAAATATAACCAAATATAGATTATATTTAATTAAATTATTGTCAGGTTATAATTAAACATAGGTGTATAAAGTTAAAGAGTGGAAAATTCAAAGAGAAGATCTTGAAATTGAAAGCATCTAGACAGAATAAAATATCATTATTACTTTAAGAGTAAAATTAAAACTGACAGTTAACTTTAAAAAGAAATTATAGAAGCCAGAGGAGACATTTTAAAAAATCTTTATAATGAGTAAAGAAAAATTTTTCAACATAAAATCCTTCAATATTTTTGAAAAAATGGGCTCCATACTATGTGTGTTAGTGTCAGCACAAACACACACAAAAAATTGATGGAATTTGTCAGTAAACCTGTACTAAAAGAAATACTAAAGAGAATTCTTCAAGATGAAGAGAAAATGATTCCAGGGCTTCTCTGGTGGCTCAGTGGCTGAGAATCCACCTGCCAATGCAGGGGACACAGGTTGGTGCCCTGGCCCAGTTACTACGGGCAACTAAGCCCATGCACCACAACTACTGAGCACTCTAGAGCTCATGTGTCACAACTACTGAAACCCACACGCCTAGACCCTGTGATCTGCAACAGGAGAAGCCACTGCAATGAGAAGCCCATGCACCGCAACAAAGAATAGCCTCCCCACTCGCCACAACTAGAGGAAAACCTGTGAGCAGGAATGAAGACCCAACTCAAACAAAAATAAATAAAATAAAATAAATAAACTTATTTTTTAAAAAAGAGAGAACGGGGCTTCCCTGGTGGTGCAGTGGTTGGGAGTCCACCTGCCGATGCAGGGGACATGGGTTCGTGCCCCGGTCCGGGAAGATCCCACATGCTGCAGAGCGGCTAGACCAGTGAGCCATGGCCGCTGAGGCTGCGTGTCCGGAGCCTGTGCTCCGCAACGGGAGATACCACAACAGTGAGAGTCCTGTGTAGTGCAAAAAATTTTTTTTAATTAATTAATTAATTAATTTAAAAGAGAGAATGATTTCAGATAGACTTTAAAAGAAATTATGATATTGAAAAATATATATTTGTGGGTAATTATCAAAACAGATCATTGTTTAAAGCTATAATATTAATAGGGACTTCCCTGGTCACACAGTGATTAAGAAGCTGCCTGCTAATGCAGGGGACATGGGTTCGAGCCCGGGTCTGAGAAGATCCCACATGCCATGGAGCAACTAAGCCCGTGTGCCACAACTACTGAGCCTGTGCTCTAGACCCCATGAGCCACAACTACTGAAGCCTGCATGCCACAACTACTGAGCCCGTATGCCACAACTACTGAAGCCCGTGTGTCTACAGCCCATGCTCCGCAACAAAGAGAAACCACCGTAATGAGAAGCCTGTGCACCACAACAAAGAGTAGCCCCTGCTCACTGCAACTAGAGAAAGCTTGCACCCAGTAATAAAGACCCAAAGCAGCCAAAAATAAATAAGTAAATAAATTTATCAAAAAACTATGATATTAATAATATTAATAACAATAGTCTAATGTATACCTGTAACTATATGTGAAATTAAGATACCTATTAATTATAGCCCAAAATCAAGGGTGAAAACAAAGATAAAATATTTTCATATCTTTCCGTTTTTCACAAAATGTTTAGAATAAAAATCTCCAGCAGCCAGTAAGAAGTCTACTGTCAATTATAGAGTATAATAGAAAATTATAAATTAGTGCATAACTAACAAGATAATAGGAAAAATGAGATTCTTTAAAAGAAAATCTTGATTAATCCAAAATAAAGAAAAAGCAAAATAGAAACAACAAAGACAAGCAGCAACAAGTAGAAACCAAAAGAAAGCTAATAGATTTAAACTAAATACAGCAATGATTACACAATATGTAAACAGAGCAAATATTCCAAGTATTATAGAAAAGTAACTTTTAGTAGGAAAGTAAAACAAAGTCTATGTTTCTTAACAGCAGGTGACATGTTAGAGTATGGAAAACTATGTAGCATGCAAAAATGGATCAGGAAAAAGGTGATGTTCCTATCTCATTAGATGAAGAATGACAAGTCATACCATTGTAAAGAAGGCAATTCACATTATAGTCTTAAATCATGAGTCAGATAAAATAATTATAAATTGATATATTCCCAGTAACAATTTTATAAAGGAAAATTGACAGAACTAAAAAAAAAAAAAAAAAAAGAATTAGAAAATATGTATTCCACAGGAAGTCAAACAGACTTCTGTCCAAGGCTCAAATCAGCATGATTGAACATAGTAGATACTTCCAATATTATTGGAGCATGGGGGGTCTGTAAGAAACAAAGGGATTGAGCAGTGTCTCTTAGAAACTTCAACAAAGACCTCTGTTGTTCAGAGCCTCCTTAAATTCATTTCTTCTGGTAACCTTGTGACTAGAAGCTAATAGAATCCCAGATGTGATATGGGATTTCTCCAGATACCAAACATTTCAAACAATACCTTTGGAGCTGTCAAAGGCAATGTATTTTTTTGTTGTTGAAATATTGTTTCTGTTAACTCCAACTGAAGTTATATAAGAAGTTTACCATTTTTGCTGGGACCTGTACTTTGGTCAGGCTAATCAGCATGAGCATTCAACAGACCCTATGAAATTTCTTCACAATCCTCAGTCCACTTTATCCATACTTTTGCAAACGACCTCAGATCCCCTACTGTGAATTTCACCAAGAGATCTTTGGTCTTGTCACTTGGAATCATAATCCTCTCTCTTACCTAACACTCATTTTAATAATCATGGGTTCTGAAGGGCCTGAAGTTTCTCCTTTTACAACATCATCAAAATTCAAAGTCAGGATAAATTAATATATTAACATCGTTTAACATATTGAGTTGTTGTTGGGACAGCTAGATTACTAATGTCTTATAGCAATCAATTAAAATTTTAGTAACTTCAACAATGTTCAGATGGCTAATTAGCAATAAAATGAAAAAAAGAGAAGATAAATGAGTAATATTAAACACTTTCTCATCATTCATCCCCTTTGGTTGGAGCTGTACAAGGAGACTGGCAAAAAGAGCCTCACATTATTCTCCCTACTGCATGCCGCTGCTCCCAACAACAGAGTCTCATAAAGAGCTGAGAATCTCTTTTATCAAAGTATCAAGTATTACTTGGGTCAAAGGCAGAGAATTATGGGAAATTTACTAACATCGTATAAAAAGTCCAACGTTGATTGCATTCTCAATATTCTACCAGCCTTAGAAAAACAATCTATAAATATCAAAAGGGAGAATAGGACAATTAACTTGCAAGGCCTATGTTTGAACTCCATCTTTGTTCCACTCAGGAGTTTGTCCACTTATCCATATTTCTGAAAAAGCTGCATCTAACTGTGGACCCTGAGAAAGACTGAACAAGCCCTTCCAACTGACAGTATCTCAATCAAAAGAAGTTGCTTCTTTATCACTAATTTATAAAATCTATTTCAAAAGAGGCTCAGTAAAATATCTCAGCAGGAGGTTGCCCAGGGAGACCACAAAGTAATTTAACTATTGACTGAATATTCCTATATTCCTATAATTCCTATATTCCTGATTCCATGCACATGTACACCATACTATATTTTTATTGATTATCAGTCAGATTGCATTCTGGTCAGAAGAGGTATCTGTCCCTTTAAGGTCACATCTCTCCCCTTTTTAGACTGAACCATCAGCAATACAAGGTGGTTCTGGAAGCCTGGGGCTATTTTTCTTTTACTTTCCATTTCACCAAAACAGACAGAAGCAGCTAACATACAGTATTATTTGCTCATCTTCTATATGCCTGATTTTTTTTCTAATACGTTAGCCATCTCCCAGCCATGAATTTGCCACCTGCAAATACCACTAATACGCTTCCATCAGTAATCACAGTTGTTGAGAGGCCTCAAATCAAGGGCAACCAGGAAGCCATTCTGCCCACAAAATTTCTCAACCACTTCTTTCCTCTTTTCTCTTTCTCACAAACAAATCCCTCCCCATCATCTTAATTAGAGTTAAGGGCTATTTCAGTTTATCCCTCTCACAGCATGAACTGCAACCCATCCATTGGGATTGGATAATTCAAAGGACTCATGCACTCCACACAATATACTTGCATAAAGTTTTAATAAAGGCCAAGGATATACTATAGTGGGTAAAAAGAAAGTGCCGACAATCATAGAACACTCCAAAAATTCACAGAGGCAGCTCCCCAGGGTTCTTTATTAGTCATATAGGCTTACCTCATTTTTGGATAATGAACCACAAAGCAATGAGCAATGCATCCCAGTTTCAGAAACACCAAGACACAATTTCACAGAAGGGCTTTCATATATCAATGATCATGTAGTGAAAACCAGTCCATCACTAAACAATGTTGACAAGATAGTACAAAGTGCCTCTAGGAGAGTTTTTACTTTAAAGGTTGTATTAAAAACACTAGCTAGGGCTTCCCTGGTGGCGCAGTGGTTGAGAGTCTGCCTGCCGATGCAGGGGACACGGTTTCGTGCCCCAGTCTGGGAGGATCCCACATGCCGCGGAGCGGTTGGGCCCATGAGCCATGGCCCCTGAGCATGCGCGTCTGGAGCCTGTGCTCCGCAACAGGAGAGGCCACAACAGTGAGAGGCCCGCGTACCACAAAAAACAAAAACAAAAAACAAAACACACTAGCTAGCCATATTCTGATTTTGGCTAAGGGTCAGTTCCAGATTCCAGGCATTCTTGGGGATTAAGCATAGAGCTGCCTCAATCTAGACAATTCCATGCTTACATGTGTGTTAATTGCATGCTAACTTTATGAGAATATACCACTTTGTTTTCCACATTGGCTGTATACTTTTACATTCTCTTAACGATATAGAATATTCAGTTCCTTCACATCTTCACCCATATTTTGTAATATAATTTTTTTCTTTTAAAAAACGTTAGGCACTGGGCTTCCCTGGTGGCGCAGTGGTTGAGGGTCCGCCTGCCGATGCAGGGGACACGGGTTCGTGCCCCGGTCTGGGAAGATCCCACATGCCGCGGAGCGGCTGGGCCCGTGAACCATGGCCACTGAGCCTGAACGTCCGAAGCCTGTGCTCCGCAACTGGAGAGGCCACAACAATGAGAGGCCGGCGTATAGCAAAAATAAAAAAAAAAAAATTAGGCACTGTAATAGTTGTGTAGTGGTATTTCACAGTGGAATAAATTTACATTTCCCAATGATGAATGATGATGATGAGTCTTCTTACATGCATGTTTGCAATCCAAACATTTTCTTTGCTGAAAAGTCTATTCAAGTTATTTGTCCAAATATTTTTTATTAGGTTGTTTTCTTAATATTGGGTTTCAAGAGGTATTTTTCTTTTTATTTCTAAAAGAATGTATTCCTGATATGTCATTGACGAGATATATGTTGACAAATATTTTCTTCCAATTGTGACCTTATAAACAATTTCTTAATAAAGTCTTTCAAAGAGCAGGAGTGTTCTGTTTTGGCAAAGTCCATTTTATTAATTATCTTCTTTTATGTTTTATTTTATGGTGTCACTTCCTATCAAAGAAGTATGTGGTAACTCAAATCACAAAGATTTTCTCTTATATTTTCTTCTAGAAATTTTTTTACCTTTAGTTTTACATTAAAGTCTATGAGCAATTTTTATCAGATTATTTGAGAAATAATTTAACTATGATCTATTTTGAATTAACTTATGTTTAGGGTGCAAAGAATGATTCAATGTATGCATATGTAGTGTAAATTATGGTTATAATTATGGAACCTTTTTTGCACATGGTTTTCCAACTTTTTAAGTACTATTTGTTGAAGACTGTCCATTTTCCATTGACATACGTTACACTTTTGTTGGAAATTAGTTGACCACATACATGTGGATATATTTTTGGATTATCTATCTCAGGGTTTACTAAACTATGATCCATGGGCCAGTTATGGCCTGCCACTGGTTTTTGCCAGTAAAGTTGATTAGAACAAAGTCATTCTCATTTGTTTACAAACAACTATGATTGTTTTCATGCTACCATGTCAGAGATGAATTGTGAAAGAGACTTTAGCTTGCAAAATCTAAAATATTTTTTATCTGAACCTTTACAGGAAAAGTTTGCCAGCCCTCTTCTAGGACCTTTTTAAAAACTTTTCAAACTGCCTTGATAGTGACTTTTTAGTGAATGTAAATAGTAATATTTTGAGTAATAATTTGAGTCCTCCAACTTTATTCTTCTTTCACGAAATTATTTCACATATTCTTGTCCTTTCTATGTGCATTTTTAATCAGCCTGTTGATTTCTACAACAAAAATCCTGCTGTGACTTTGACTGGGTTTGCAATGAATTTGTAGATCAATTTAGAGCAACTTGACATGTTGACAATATTATGTCTTCTGATCCATGAATACAGTATATAGCTTCACTTTTTTAGGTATTTAATAATAATTGACAATATTTTGTATTTAGAGAACATATACCTTGCAAGTATTTTGTTATATTTATGCATAAGTATTCTATGTTTATGGGTATTATTATAATGAATTATATATATATATATATATATATATATTTTTTTTTTTTTTTTTTTTTTTTTTTTGCGGTACGCGGGCCTCTCACTGTTGTGGCCTCTCCCGTTGCGGAGCACAGGCTCCGGATGCGCAGGCTCAGCGGCCATGGCTCAGGGGCCCAGCCACTCCACGGCATGTGGGATCTTCCAGGACCGGGGCACGAACCCGTGTCCCTGCATCGGCAGGCGGACTCTCAACCACTGCCTCACCAGAGAAGCCCAATGAATAATATTTTATAGATCAATTTCCTATAGTTCCTTGAGAGTATATAAAAATGAATATTAATCTAGTATTCTGTAGCCTTGTTAACTCAGTCTTATTAACTTTTGTGTAGATTCTTTATTCTTACATGTAGAAAATCATATCTTCTGTGGATATAGACATTTTTATTTATTTCTTTCAAATCTTTATTCTCCTGTGTTTTCTTGCCTTACTTCACTGGCTAGGAACTCCACTACACTATTAAGTAAAGTGAAAAATATCTTTGCTTTGTTCCTGATATACTGAATATGTTTTTAGACTTTCATCATTTAAATATAATATTAGCTGTAATTGTTTTTGTAAATAGCTTTTATCAAGTTAATTCCCTTTAATTCTTAGTTTGTTAAGAGTCTGTTATCATAACTCAATGTTGAATATGTCAAAAAAATTGTCTGCATCTATTGATGCAACCATATGTTTGTTTGTTTTTTATTTGTTTAGCATGTTGGTGATTACATAAACATTGTAGTCAAATATTTAACCTATTCTGTATTTCTGCTTATTCTACCTGCTTGGTCATGATATATTATATTGTTAAATATTGCTGGATTGGATTTACTATTTTTGATTGAATATATTTGTGCCTATGTTCATGAGGGATATTGTTTTGCAATCAGGAGATTGGTTACCTTTGAATATTAATGAGTGGGATAAGGCACAAAGAAGTCCTCTGAGGTGCTGGTACTGTTTTATATCTTGATCTTGGTGGTAGATACATTGCTGTGTTTTCTTCATGGAGCTCCAGTCTTACAGTGTTTGTACTTTGCTTATGTTATACACCAACATATATTGTGAAAAATATTGATCTAAGGCATCCATTTTGGGAATAACTTTTCATTTTCACCAGGATACTGCACAACCTCAAAAGCCACTCTATCCAAGACAATGGTCTTTCTGCCCTTTCAGATTGAAAGCTACTAGGCCTAGGACTTTGCTTCCATTAAAGTTTATTTAACTTAGACACAACTCCCAATATTCTACATATCTAGAAATCCTCTTCCTAACAGGCTATCTAGCTTTTATGGAATCATAGTGGATTTTCTTCTTTCCATAGTAGCCAGAAACCAGTCCTTGTGACTATGGCTTTTGTTGATAGATGTATACGAACACTAAGATAATCAGCCAGAAGGATACTGTCTCTCTCTAAGTACAGACAATTCCTGTAAATTATGTGCCCCTTCCTAGAGCTCACTTAATTAGTCCAGACCGACATTGACTCATTTCAGAAGTTGTTCAACCAGCAAATACAAGATCTATTTGCAGTGTAGAATCCCGAGAGGCAACAGAAGAGTACTTATCATTCTAAGTGTCTCCTCATCTACCAGGAAAATTGTTGTTATTTCCATTTAATGTATTACTATTATCTTTTTTAAAACTTAAGCTTAGATGAAGAAAGTATGTCAAACATTTCAGTTATCCTTGATCACTGATAAAGTCATAAGCCTTTTAATTGTATATATTTTCATACAGTTAAATGTCCTTAGTGTTTAATCACTTCTGCTCTGATCCAACATCTCAACGACAGGCTTCCATCCAACTTTTTCTATTATGTATGCAAGAACACCTGTTTCATGACTAAGAACTTTATTTACAGATGCACTAAAAATTTCCTTCAACTTTTTGCCAAGAAGCAGACCCATGCTGAGAACACTGCCCCCTCAAAGGAAAGTTGTTTATTCTTTTAGATTTGGAGGAAAGGAATCTGTTGTCTCCTGCATCCTCTTTGGTGATAGTCTCTCCATCATATTATGCATCTTTACCCCTCCTAATCACCATTTTTTATCCATTATACAATTAGCCGTCACTCATTGTTCACAATATTTTTGTTTCAAGATGAAATTAGTAATCACGTGAATCAATTCTACCTGTCATTTCCTTGACCTTCTCAATCCCGGACACTTTAGCTTAACTACACATTATCTTCCCAATTTCCCTATCACATGCTGACATTTTTTATTATCCAAAATCATTGTACTTCTGAAATTATGAAACAGTAAACTCTAGAATTATAAATCTCTTTCCTTTTATCCCTAATGCTCATTTACTCTTATTTATCCACGTTCTTTTTCTTAGGTGTGCTGGCTTGTCCATTGTTGATGTGGTCAGCATGGGAACTACATTTCCCAGAAACTCCTTTTCTTTATGGTACTGGGTTAGAGTTGACATGAGGAGAAACTTGAGTGGGATTTAGAAGATAGATTTGAAGTTGTAGAACTTACTTGTTGAAGATCATTGCCATTAGACCTGTTGATGGACTGATAGAGACCTTCATCTTATTTACTCTCACTACTTTAACTGCTGGTCCTGATGATCAACAGCTGTGCCAGGCTCACCACCAAAGTGCAATAACTACACAGAGGCAAAAGTAAGATGACTAATATTGCTAGTTTTCCTGAGACTGAGGAGGTTCCTCAGAAATGAGACTTTAGTGCTAAAACCAGAACAGTCTCTGGAAAATTGGATGGCATGGTCATCCCAGAAATGGTTTCTCATTGACCTTGGTATAACTTGCTTAAAAACTATGATCTTAGTGAATTAGGCTTATCTTTTCAGTTAATAAATAAAGATCATTATACTTGGTTAATGATGCTAAATTTGGGATTTTCTCTGACAGGTTTATGTAATGTTAAAGAAAAGATATTGACACTAAATATAGATGTTTTAAAACAATTCTGTGCATATAAATTTAGTTATGGGAATTATTATTGTAGAACATAATGAATATATCCCAAAATTTAGAATAATTAGAAAAAATAATCATAATATAGAAAGTATAAAGAATGAAGTAATGTGGAAAAAGAAAAAAAATTGTGTACTAATCTTAAAAATTAACAAGTGGATAAGTGTGTTTTGTAAGTATATTTTATAAAGGCAGAAAGGTAATTACTAAAGAAAATTGAATGAGGAAACATTGAGAAAGAAACCAAAGCAAAAATAAATGGGAAACAATAAAACCCATACCATATATTAGAAAATATGAAATACAAAAGCATTAAAAGCAAGAATTCACATAATAAAATAAAGAAGCAGAATCTAAACAAAGAAATTTCCGTATAAATGTAGATGGAATAAACTGACCTATTGAATTAATAAAGAAGAACCATCTTTGCATTATATAATATAAGAGTGATTTGGAAGTTTGAAATTACAAGGATGGATGAAAAGATCAGGATAATACTAAAAAAAGAAGTTAGATATTTTTCATATAAATATCAGACAAGTTTAAATTCAAGGTAACACGTGTTAAATGAAACACAGAAAGGTACAAAATGTATAATGCATAAGGATAATTTGATATCATGAATGCTTAAAAGCCAAATATCATAGTATGAAAATACATCATGAAAAATCTACATAAACTATACAAAGAAACCAAAGGAAATTCAGTATTAGTATATACTTTTGTTTATCACTGTCAAACATTGCTTTAGTAGAAAAGAAGTTAATAAAATATAAAGAATCTGAATATAATAAATATTAGTATTGAACCAACAAGGAAATTTTAAACCCTATTTTATATTGGAATAATACTTTTTAGGGACAAAAGGAAGATTGATTTACCGAATGTGACCACATGTTACACACATTTCAAAAGGTAATTTACAAATATTTCAAAAGGTAATTAACATACATTTCAAAAGGTAATTAATACAGAAAATATTTTATGGACATAATGAATAAAAATGAGAGAGAAGTATTAAAGTCAGTTATAAACAAACATCAAAATGATCTGGAAATTGGAAACAAGATTACCAGAAATTCTTTTAAGTAACTGTAAGGTGAAGGAGAAAACCAAAACTGACAATCCAGAATAGCTAGAAAATAATAATAATAAAATTCTATGAGTAACTGTAAATTAAAACACTAGACACCACTATATACCAACCAGAATATCATATATTTGTATACACAGAATAATTCAAATATAGGAGAGTCAGAGAAAATCTTATTTTTATTGTCTCTTTAAGATGTATAAGAAACTTTGAATCTATTTGTTTACTTTTCTTTAATTTATTCAACAAATATTTATTTACCAGATATCATTCTATGTATTGGTAATAAGGTGTTAAAAATACAGAGAGTAGGGGCTTCCCTGGTGGCGCAGTGGTTGAGAGTCCGCCTGCCGATGCAGGGGACACGGGTTTGTGTCCTGGTCCGGGAAGATCCCACATGCCGCGGAGCAGCTGGGTCCGTGAGCCGTGGCCACTGAGCCTGCGCGTCCGGAGCCTGTGCTCCACAACGGGAGAGGCCACAACAGTAAGAGGCCCGTGTACCGCAAAAAAAAAAAAAAAATACAGGGAGTATATATGGTGGGGGTGGTTGGAGAGGACTGATCTGAAGTAGAAACAAATAAACAAGATAGTTCAGTAGTGATACATGCTGAAAGGAAGAAAGGGAGGAAAGGAGGAAGGAAGGAAAAAGAAGGGCTGAAAATCCAGATTGACGTGATTTAGAACAGTTGAGAAGAGAAGATTGAAAGTCTAGTTTTGATTTGGTGGTGATGGGAGGAACTAATTTCAAGTTTGATCTTAACTGTCAGTAAGCAGTCAGCAATTAGAATTCCTAGGGCAAAGAATTACAGACAGTGGGAAAAGTACAAAGTGCAAAGAAATATAAAGATGAGCTTGAAGACTAGAAAATTAGGGTGTTTGTTGAACATAGCGTGGAGAGAGTCAGAACTTGCCCACACCTTCCAGGAATTATCTTTGATAAAGCAAGGCTTAGGAACACAGAAATACCTTTTATCCTTTATAAATCATCATATTTGATTTCCAAAATGTCCCATTCCCAAACAAATTTCCAAAACATATTCTCACATCAAAGCATATTTTATAACTTCAACACTGCACAATCACATATTTTCCGTATTGGTTAAAAAAACAATAAAAATATAATATGGCAAATTTTTATGGTTTAGTATACATAAAAATATAAAAATACAATAAAGCCATATATTAATAATAATGTAAAACCAATTATATTTATAAGCCAGTGTGTTCTACCTAATTTTTATAGTGTTCATTGAAATTTAATTTTTCAATGTTGAGGTTTCTTTAAGTGAAATCATATAGTTATTGAAATTACTTTACCAGAAATCATAAAACCTTTGCTGTATAACATGGCATTTTTTAAAAAATGTTAACTCTCGACTTCCTCTTAGAAACTGAAATGACCATACTGAGTCCCTCAGGAGACTAATATCTTTTCCATGTGCCATTTCATGCCCAAGGAAATAAAACAGGGAGCATGATCAAACAATAGCAGTTACTACCTTGATTGGGAAATTGCTTTAAGAAAGTCTCATGCCCTTGATTTTATTTGATGGATTATCTATTCAGTATTTCAGGACTTTGTCCATCTATAATTGACCAAGAAAGTGATTAGCTACAGATGGTCCAGGTTTTTTGTGGCATTGAGGCAGAAAGCAAAAGTTTGCTTGATTTTAAACAGGCAAGCAGTTAAGTTTCACAAGTTAAAGAGTAAAAATAACTTCTATGCAGAGATAACACAGTTCATCTGTTAAATTTGGGGTAAAACCGAAACCAAAGAGCCTTTTGGTTGAACAAAGACATAATAAATAATGTTGCTGCCATATAACAGATGTAGGACAATGACAGTCTGGCTGATATGTGAACATAAAACTTTTTATATGAGAAGCCACAGGGCACTACTGTTTCTCATTATTTATTTTAAATAAGTTAGAACCTAAAATCAAGTTAGTGATACTTAAGAATAAAGACCCTGCTTCTGTTCATTTATGGTTGGGGTTTTATTTGTTTAATTTTAGGTTTAAGAAAAGTATATTTTAGATTTAAAAGTAAAACTTTGTCTTCCAAATAAAACGAAGTTAAAGTAAGCTAACAATTACATTAGACATATGTGAAAAGCTGTGATATGACAAGTATTTTTTTTCTCGTTCAGGCCGTCAAATGAAAACATAGTGCTTTGATAAATTTGTGTTCCTTTGGATTAACTGTCATTCAAAATATTTTCCAATATGAGAGGACTGTTTAATGATGGAGATTTGTTCTTGTTGGGGCTCAGGGCAGGCCACCCCAAAATATGCTGAAGTGGCATATTGATTATTTTGAATTAAATTTTCTAAAGAAACAGCCCACTCAAGAAGGACACTTTGTCTGCCTGAGAACAAGAAATAATCTCTCATGTGAAAGGTGCCCTTCCTGCATCTGGATGTAGAAGGACACCCTTATCTCCAGAGATAGGGAATTCAGGGCCTGGAAGCCTGTATAAACCTTGTTACTTCTTTATTAATTTACTATTCAAGTCTAAACTCTCTTTAGATTTTTCACTAATTAAGCACCCAAAGCCTAAGTTTCTCTGTGCTGTCAATTACTCACAAATTTATTGTTTCTTTGTCTAAAAAGTTTAAAATCTGCTTACTTTGGCCACTCTTTGGTCTCCATTTCTATGAGAACTTCGGGAGTATGGATTAAATCTGTTTTTTTTTATTTTTTTCTCCTGTTAGTCTATCCTGTGTCAATCTTATTATTACACCAGTCAAAAGAACTCAAGAAAGGTAAGGAAGAAGTTTCCCGCTCCCAAACAGTGTATTTTATTTACCTCTATAATCTCTGTATTTAGATTAGTGTCTAAGCATTCGATAAATACATTTCGTTTGTGTCTAAGCATTCGATAAATACATTTCGATTAGTGTCTAAGCATTCAATAAATACATTTCATTTAAAATAATATATGGAAAATATGTAACCATTCAAAAGTTGTTAATAGAAGTCTGTTTATGTTATAATGTAAAGGAGTTTGGGATACAAAAGTGTATATATATTATATCCCCTGATAAAAGTATTATGTATAGAGAAAAGTAAGAAAGGAAACAACCTAAAGGTTAAAACTATTTTTCTCTTTGAGGTGATTAAGAATAGTTTTTTTTTCTTTTCCTTCTGCATTATTTCTTTAATTTTGCATTTCTATGAACATATGTTAAATTACATGTACATACTTTTCAACCCATGGAGATATTTAGCGTCTATTCATGGAAACCAACAAGGGAAAAATATTTTAGAGTTTATATTAAAATATGCAACTTCCTAAGCAAAATGCTTTAATTTTATTGTGTAGCTTACATAAAATTTACACCCTATGAGAAAATATATAAATGTATTAAAAATTGTCACAAGGTATATGATAGTAAGGAAATCAGAAAATGATAGCAAAATAGCTACCTTAATTTATTAAGCTAATCAAATATAATTATTCAGATTTAATTTATATGCTTTTATCAAATATTAGAAAAGAATAAAATTTTTGGTTACTTTTATTCTTAAATTATATTATCTTTATTTTATATTCTTATAAAACATTTATATTTTTGACAAAAGGATTGAGAATTTTTTTTTTTAATTTTCTTTTAACATCTTTATTGGAGTATAATTGCTTTACAATGGTGTGTTAGTTTCTGCTTTATAACAAAGTGAATCAGTTATACATATACATATGTCCCCATATCTCTTCCCTCTTGCATCTCCCTTCCTCCCACCCTCCCTATCCCACCCTTCTATGTGGTCACAAAGCACCGAGCTGATCTCCCTGTGCTATGTGGCTGCTTCCCACTAGCTATCTATTTTACGTTTGGTAGTGTATATATGTCCATGCCATTCTCGGAATGAGAATTTTAGAACAGAAGAATTTATTTTTTTCAATACACTAGGTGTTATTACTCACACTCTTAGAAGAATGTGTCCTTTGGTTGTTTGTCTGAGATCAGTGATAATTTTGCTCATCTGTCCCACTCTCTTGCAACATTTCTCTTATTGACTCAAGCATGAAGTTCTGAACATGCTGGCTGTGCATAAAGGACTAGACAGTGTCAATAACTTTAAAGGCACATTGCCTTTCACCCTGTGAGGTGTTTATTCACAATTTAAAGAACAAACATTTATTAAGGCTCTATTATGTGTTGTGTACTCTGCAGATGTAAAAAGCCCTCACAGGAAATGAACCTGTATACTTGGCTTCTTAAGTACATTGCTTTAATTATCTGAGCAGCTCCAGACAAATTCATAAATACAGTCTACAGGCATCCTTACACTGGGATCACACACAGAGGCACCTATCCATTCATAATTCACACATGAAAATTTAAAGTCACTACTAGGAAATATACATCACCAACTTAAGTATATCCCATGAGTGAGAAGTTTCTTAGATATCATCCAGCCCATGCTGCAAGCAGCATCTGCAGTTTCTGGGCCCACTATCAGTTTACTTAGTGGTTTCAGGATATGACATTGCCCAGCCAATTCAGACAATACTCAGGCACTCTTTGGTACCACAGCCAAGAATGACTGTTCAGACTAAATCTTTTGTCCCTCTCAAACCTGTTTTTATGAGTCAATGATGAAATGTGAACCCCAGCCCCTCCACTACGCACACATACTTGACCTCACCATCACCTACACATTGATATGTGCTTCCTTAGTCTTGACCCAACCTTCTCTTTCCTTCCTAAACTCAAATCCATCCGTTTTGTCCTCAGGAACTATTATCACATAGTTAACCAAGTTTCCTGTATCCCCAAGCTCTTCTCAACAAGGTTCCCTTGCCTTTCTGTCTTAACTGAAATCTAGCTTACTCTTGATGCTAACCTCCTTTGAGGTCCCTCCCACATACCTTTTGTACTTACTTCAAACTTCCTTTACATATTTTTAAATCATTTTTAATTACTTTTTATTGGAGTATAGCTGATTTACAACTTTGTGCTAGTTTCTGCAATACACCAAAGTGAATACTCTTTTTTAGAGTCTTTTCCTATACAGGTCATTAGAGAGTATTGAGCAGAGTTCCCTGTGCTATACAGTAGGTTCTTATTAGTTAACTATTTTATATATAGTAGTGTGTATATGTCAATCCCAATCTCCCAATTTATCCCTCCCCATCCTTTCCCCCCTTGGTAACCATAAGTTTTTTTTCTATATCTGTGACTCTATTTCTGTTTTGCAAAGAAGTTCATTTGTACCACTTTTTAGATTCCACATGTGAGCAATATCATATGATATTTGTCTTTCTCTGCCTGAACTTGCTTTACGCAGTATGACAATCTCTAGGTCCATCCATGTCGCTATAAATGGCGTTTTTCCTTCTTTTTTTATGGCCAAGTAATATTCCATTGTATATATGTACCACATCATCTTTATCCATCCCTCTGTTTATAGACATTTAGGTTGCTTCCACATCCTGGCTATTGTAAATAGTGTTGCTATGAATATTGGGATACCTGTATTTTTTTGAATTATGGTTTTCTCTGGATATATGCCCAGGAGTGACTTCCTTTAAAACATCCTGTTCCATTCCTCCATTGAAGTCTAAACAACTGTGACTGTTCTATCCTAAACACCTCATTGTCTTATTTACTTATTGATGTTAATTGACCTTAGGTTAAGACCCTTATTCTTTAAGAATCTAACAACTGGTTCACAGCCCTTATCCATAATCTATGCACTCATTTTTTGGGGGTGTCTTCAAAATGCACTTTGACAACTTCAAAATTTCTAGCCTCTTAGCTCCTTGACTTCCTTTCCTTTAAAGAACTGTCCTCACTGCAGCCCACTAGTCCCTGCTCACTCCTTGATACATAAGTTTTTCTGTATATGTACTAAAGGTTTTACTGTGTGATCATAACTTCCTCTTTTAGATTTTTTTGAAAACTATTCCCAGTAAACCCATTTTTAAAATAATGAGCCTCAAAGATTTTTAAATGTATAAATTTTATTTTTATTTTATTTAAAATTCATTTTGTAAAATGAGATATTCTATATGGCAGAGCAAATATAAACAGCCTCTAAAAAAAAATTTGATGACTAAAAATGTGGGAAAATCAACAATAAAATAACTGAATAATACCACACTGTAACTAAACTGCAACTAAGTTTTCCCTGTAAATGCATCTGGGATTTAGCTTCCACAAACTGAGTCTTCTAAATAATGTCATTTTTTTCTCCAGCTTTACTGAGATATAAATGATATATAATACTGTGTAAGTTTAAAGTTTACAAGTGATGACTTACATGTTTATATTGCAAAGTAATTACCACAATAATGCTAGTTAACCATAAGGTTATTGCCTCACATAACTACTATTTTTGTTGTAGGGAGAACATTTAATATCTACTCTCTTAGCAGCTTTCAAGTGTATATACAACACAGTTAACTATATTCACCATGCTGTTTATTGAATCCCCACAACTTTTTCATCTTAAAACCAGAAGTTTATACTCTTTGACCAACATCTCCCCATTTCACCAACCCAGCCCCTGGAAACCCCTATTCTACTCTCTGTTTCTAGAGTTTGGATTTTTTTAGTGTTCATACACAATAACATCATACTGTATTTGTCTTCCTCTCTCTGTCTGACTTACTTCACTTATATGATAATTCTCAAAGTCTATCCATTTTGTCACAAATGGCAGGATTGTCTTCTTTTCATGCCTGAATAATATATATGCTATTGTGTGTGTGTGTGTGTGTGAGTGTGTGTGTGTGTGTGTGTGTAACATTTTTTTACCAGTTCACTCACTCATAGGTGGACACTTAAGTTGTTTCCATATCTTGGCTATTGTGAATAATGCTGCAATGAATGTAAGACTGAAGATAGTCTTTGAGATCCTGATTTCATCTCTTTTGGATATATACACAGAAGTGAGGTTGCTAGATTACATAGTAGTTCTATTTTTAATTTCTTGAGGGACCTCCATACCTGTTTTCATAATGGCTGGACTGATTTACATTCCCACCAAAGGTGCATGTGTCCATTTCTTCACATTTTCACATTGATAATAGCCATTCAAACAGGTATTTTTTGTTTTGCTTTGTTTTGTTTTGTTTTTTGCAGTACACGGGCCTCTCACTGTCATGGCCTCTCCCATTGCAGAGCACAGGCTCCAGACGCACAGGCTCAGTGGCAATGGCTCATCGGCCCAGCCACTCCGCGGCATGTGGGATCTTCCCAGACCAGGGCACGAACCTGTGTCCCCTTCATCAGCAGGTGGACTCTCAACCACTGCATCACCAGGGAAGCCCCAAACAGGTATGTTTTGATTTGCATTTCCCAGATGATTAGTGATGTTAAGCACCTTTCCATGTACCTGTTGGTCATTTGAATATCTTCTTTGGAAAAATGTATATTTAGGTTCTCTGCCCATTTTTTAATCAGATTATTATCCTTTTTGCTATTGAGTTGTGTGAGTTCTTACATATTTTGGATATTAATCCATTATCTGATATATAGCTTGCAAATATTTTCCTCCAGTATATAGGTGGCCTTTTCATTTTCTGTTTATTTCTTTTGCTGTGCATAACCCTTTTAGTTTGAAGTAGTCCAGTTGTTTATTTTGCTTTTGCTGCTTGTCCTTTAGTGTCATATACAAAAAAAATCATTGTTGAGACCAAGTTCAAGGAGATTTTTCTCCATGTTTTCTTCTAGGAGCTTTGTGGTTTCAGGTCTTATGCTTAAGTTTTTAACACATTTCAAGTTAATTTTCATGATTGGTGTGATATAAAGGTTCAATGTCATTTCTTTCATATGGATATCCAGTTTTCCCCACACTCTTTATTGAAATGACTATCCTTTCCCCCAGTTGAGTATTCTTGGCTCCTTTATCAAAGATGCATGGATTTATTTCTGGGCTCTTTATTCTATTCCATTGATCTATGTGCTTGATTTTAGGCCAGTACCATACTGTTTTGATTAGTGTAGTTTTGTACTCTAGTTTGAAATCAAGAAGTGTGGTGTCTCCAGTTGCACTTTTTTCTCAAGATTATGTTAGCTATTGTGGGAGTCTTTCATGGGTCCATACAAACTTTAGGATTGTTTGTTCTATTTCTGTGAAAAATGTCATTGAATTTTTTTAAGGATTTGCACTGAATCTGTACATTGCTTTGTGTGGAATGGACATTTTAACAATATCAATTCTTCTGATTAATGAACACAGGACATCTTCAATTTATTTTGTCATATTCAGTTTATTTTATCTATGTCTTATAGTTTTCAATATACACATCTTTCACCTCCTTGGTTAAATTTATTTAGACCTTAGATAAAAAGGATACTAAAGAAAAATAGGGTCTGGATAAAATGTCAGCCTCACATCACTCTCAAAATTCATAAGCACTACATAAAAATTGAAGCAAGAAGGTTAAGACAGAATTGGTGTGTTTGGAGAATTAGGGAAGTGTGCTGTCACAAAAAAAAAAGCTGTGTGTGTTTGTGTGTATGTGTGTGTGTGTGTATTTATATTTATGTGTCTCTGTTTGTTTGTGTGTGTGTGTATTCACCATTTCAAAAAATGGTGCTCATTTTTGGGGTTAAGAAAGATGAGAACAGAGATTAAGTCACTGGATTTACCTCAAGGATGCTGTTTATTTGCTCAACTATAGTACCTAGAATGGGTTGGAAAGAAGCCTAATTGATGTGAGTTAAGGAGAGAATAGGGAGTAAAGAAATATAGACAGAGCATATACATTATTCTCTAATGAAACTTTAGCTGTAAAGAGGAGCAGAGAAATGGGGCTGCAACCAAAATGGAGTTCTTTTTTTTTTTTCAAGAAGGTAAATATTAGGCACATGTAAATGCTAATTGGGATGATGCAGTAGATAGAAGGAACTGATGCAATAAAGCAAGATAATTACAGAAGTGATACCCTCAAGAATTCATGAGAGGATAGCATCTAGAATATCAGAAGTGCTTTAATTCCTTTAATTGCAGCCAGAATTCTTCTTCATTTGCTACAGACAGGAAGGAAGAAATGGAAGCAAATGGATAGAATTGAGCTGAGGAAAATGAAGGGGGTTCCTTTTAACAAAAATAGATCATTAGGTGAAAGTGGCAAGGGCCTGGAGGTTTGAGATAAGAAGGTATTAAATAGGCCTCTTGGAAGATATTACTGAAGGTAATAGCTAAGCTGCTGTGCCAAAGATCCTAAAACACAGTGACTTGCACAAGATTTTTTAACCTCTAATTTTCTCTGCAGGTGGGTAGACACACATGCCTGTTGTCATTCAGAACATGGGCTAGAAGTGCAGCTCCACCACTGTCAGCACATAGCTTCCACTATTATTTCAGTCGTTATTACTTTCCAGACTTCCAGAAGAGGTAAAATGAAAGTCTAAAGTCTACTTAATCACATTTCATTGTTTGGAGAGTTGATCACATTTCCCTGTTTAAAATTTGACACGTGGCTACCTCTAGCACAGAATGCCTTAGAAACATAATCTAAGGCTAGGAAGATATGTCCTTACTTAAAACTTTAGAAGGAGAACTTAAGTACTAAAAGGAAGATGGCAAGAATTCATACAATGAGTTAGTTCTCTATGCCAGAAACAGCTTCAGAAAGAAAACATATTAAGGAAAACATTAAGAATATAAAGCCATATTGTGGGTCCTTTTGAGCATTACCATCATAAGTTGAATCTGCTTATGTATGTTCTTCAGCTGCTCTCTTAAAAATTTATTGAAGAGTAACTATAGAACAAGAGATGTTTTGAGCACTAAAGACAATACAATAAGCAATTCATATAATCTTTTATTTCACAGAGCTTTAATTCTAGTAGGTAAAACATATTATACACTAATATACAATCAAACAAACAAATATATTAGAACATAAAAAACACAATGAAAGAAATTAAATTCTAAGAGAGGAAATTCCCTTTGCTGAAATGGTTCTTAAGGTGAGATTTGAAAGAAATAATATATATATATACCAGTCATGCAGCCATGCAACAATAAGATAGCATAGCATTCCTGCAAGTGGACCATTTGGCACAAAGACATAAAAGAGAAATAACTTATATTAAAGAAACATAAAGAAGGACAATGACATTAAATCAAGTATACAGAGGGAAGAGTGATGAGGCTAAAATTGCACATGTAATTGGAGGCAAACATACAAGTCTGTAAGCATAAATGAAGTGGTTAGATTTAATTTTAATTGAAAAATAGTCGTTATGTGATTTATAGTTTGAGTGATGTGATCCAATTTTATTTAAAAACATAACCAAGATTAGAGTTTTACAAAAGTAAGCTAACATAAGGAGAAGGGTTCAGCCATTCTCACTTTGTTGTATGACCACCCTGCACTAAAAACTGAAAAGGTCTATAAGAATATTTGTATACAAATATTTATAGCAGGTTTATTCATGATAGCCTTGAACTGGAAACAACCCAAAGATCTATCAGTAGGTAGATGGATAGAAAAATTGTGGTGTATTACATAATACTCAGCAATAAAAAGTTATAAATTATTGATATACACACAAAATATCTGAAGCTCAGAAACATGCTGAATGCAAAGAGTCTGATCTAAAAGAGTACATAGTGTATTATTCAATTTTATGAAATTCTTAATATATGAAGTCTAGTTTATAGTAATAGAAAGAAGGGCAGATATTGCCTGGCTCCGTACTGTAAAAGAGTACGAAGAATTTTTCTGAGTTGATGAAAATATTCTCTATCTTGTCGGTAGTGTTAATTACATAGGTGTATATATTCATCAAAATTCACCAAAGTTTGCACTTAAAAATATGTATTTCATTGTAGATAAATTACATCTCATTAGAGTCTGTTTTTTATTTGTTTTTTGTTTTAAATGAAAAGGATAAAGGGAGTTAATAGTGATTGAAAGCTCTGTTATTTTATTTTTTGTATTGTAATATAGTTGACTTACAATGTTATATTGGTTTCAGGTGTAGAACATAGTGATTCAAAATTTTATAGATTATACTCCTCTTAAAGTTATTATAAAATATTGGCTGTATTCCCAGTGCTGTACATTACATTCTTGTATCTTATTTATTTTATACCTAATAGTTTGTACCTCTTAACCCCCTTCCCCTATCTTGCCCCTCCCCCTCCTCACTGGTAAACACTAGTTTGTTCTCTGTATCTATGAGTCTGTTTCTGTTTATTATATTCATTCATCTTGTGGCAAGTGACAGAATTTTATTCCTTTTTATGGCTGAGCAGTATTCCACATATATATCATATATATATATATATATATATATATATATATATGTCACATCTTCTTTATCCATTCATATGTTGGTGGACACTTAGTTTGCTTCCATACTTTGGCTACCTATTGAAGAGACTGTCTTTTCCTCATTGTATATTTTTCCCTCCTTTTGATAGAGTAATTAACCATATGTGCATGTGTTTATTTCTGGGCTCTCTGTTCTGTTCCACTGATCTATGTGTCTGTTTTTGTGCCAGTACCATATTGTTTTGATTACTGAAGCTTAGTAGTATAGTCTGGAGTCAGGGTGCATGATACTTCCAGCTTTTTTTTTTTTTCCTCAACATTACTTTGGTTATTCAGGCTCTTTTGTGGCTCTATACAAAAGCTTTAAAAAATCCTCAAAGCGTATGTAACAAAAGGAACTCTCATTTATTAGTTGTGGGAATGCAAAATGATATAGCCACTTTTTTTTTTTTTTTTTTTTGCGGTACGCGGGCCTCTCACTGTTGTGGCCTCTCCCGTTGCAGGCTCTGGACGTGCAGGCTCAGCAGCCATGGCTCATGGGTCCAGCCGCTCCACGGCATGTGGGACCTTCCCAGACCAGGGCACGAACCCATGTCCCCTGCATCAGCACGCGGACTCTCAACCACTGTGCCACCAACGAAGCCCTGATATAGCCACTTTGAATGACAATTTGGCATTTTTTTACACCACTGAACATACTCTTACCATGCAATCCAGCAATCATGCTGCTTGGTATTTGCCCATAGAAGTTGAAAACATATGTCTAAACAAAAACCCACATACAGACATTTATAACAGCTTTATTTATTATTGTCAAGTTTTGGAAGCAACCAAGATATCCTTCAGTAGGTAAAGGGATAAATAAATTGTGAAACATCTACACAATGAAATATTATTCAGTGCGAAGAAATGAGTTATCAAGCTATGACAAGACATGGAAGAAACTTAATTGTATATTACTAAGTAAAGAAGTCAGTCTGAAAAAGCTATCCATCATATGATTCCCACTATATGACATTGTAGAAAAGGCAAAACTATGGAGATAGTAAAAAGATCAATGATTGCAAGGGGTTGGGGGTGGATGGGTTGTAGAGGGATGAATAGGCAGAGCACAGAGGATTTGTAGGGTAGTGAAAATTCTGTACGTGACTATATAACATAGATATATGTCATTATACATTTGTTCGAACCCATAGAATACGTAACACTAGGAATGAATCCTAAAGTAAACTGTGGACTTTGGGTGGCAATGATGTGTCCATGTAGGTTCATCTGTAGTAACAAATGTACCACTCTGGTGGGCGATATTGATAATAGGGGAGACTCTTCATGTCTCATAAATATGACTTATCTTCTTAGTTTTTCATGTAATAATTATGTGACGTCTAGTGTTCAAAGATATATTGTGGTTTTAATTTTCAGATCTAAAATTTTGGGTTAAATTAGCTTTTTAAGATACAACCCAAGACATTATAGGCAATATAATGACAAAGAAATGAATAAGTAAATGATTAATTCAGTCCGTTTATAAAGTTCAAACGCAGCCCTTCTCCCTGATTGCAACATTTGTCTTTTTTCTTCTAAATTTCTTGACTCAATTACCCAATTAATTTTACATATATAGGTATATGTATATATTTATATATATGTATGTGTGTATGTCCTCAAATTGCAGTTTTTAACTACCATAGTTCCAACAAGAAACATGTGCATTCTTTTTCTTTTGAACATTTTCGTGCTGATTTTTTCCCATCATCTATACAGTTAAGCCTGTTTTAGATAATTTTTATCTTTCTTTAAATTATTTCATTTAGCCAAATTCCACTTCCTCCAGTTGCATGTTACTGTTTTTGAATCTAAGTTCACACAGCTTGATGTGCCACAGGCCAATAGATGAAGAGACAAGATGTTAGGGCAAGGACTAGCAACTTTATTCAGAAAGTCAGCAGACTGAGAATATGGTGAGACCCAAAGAACCATCCCACCTGAGTTAGAATTCAGGCCTTTTTTATACTAAAAGGGGGTTTGGGGTTGTGGCTGGTTGTTGCAAACTTCTTGGTACCAGTCAGACCCCAGAGGGGTTGTGATAATTCTTTGGTCTTGCAGCTGTCCACCTAGGTCTGGTCATGATGTTCCTGTAAACCTCCAACAAGACAAATGTTATTCTCTGTTCTATAATATTTTAATCTCTATATCAATAAAACGTGTTATACCTTTAAATGCCAAGTCTGGAAGGCAGTCTTGAGAAAAGGCTATTATGTATATTGCAGGCAACATTCTTTTTCAAAACTGCAGAGCCAGCAAGACTAAGCACAGGTAACAGAGCACAAAGGTTAGAGCTAAAGAAATAAATTCAGTATGGAATTAGGTTTGTTCTTCTCTGTTACACTACAACTCAACCCCAATTTAGTATATATCCTACTCTTACCTATAATACTGGTGTTGACATTATTATTTCATTGGTGACATTCTCACTCCTGGAAGTCAAGCTCAATTGTGAAGGAGAATTTGTTTAGTCAAATATAATGACTGAAATAAAAATTTAAGTAAAATAAAATACAAATATCTCCCTTTAATCTACTACCTCTTTTGCAGATAAAAACATTTTTTATTTTAAGTTAAACTACTCTTTTTTGTATGCACTTAGGCATCCAACAAGATCTTTTTTTAATTTAAGGAGTACCATTTTCAGTTTCATAAATAACTATGTAACTGTTAGCTATTCAGATCCAATAATTTGCTCCTTTCCACACACATCAGGACAAGCAAACTCTCCTGGCAGTAAACCACCAGAAATTTTAATATACTATTGTATTCCTTCATAAAAGGGCCTGGAAAGTTCTAGCAACGCCCTATTCCTCCTAATAATCTCTACCCTTATGCAAAGAGAGGGTAAAGGGTAAGTAAAACGTTTGGCATGGTGTATTTTAAAAATAAAATGAAAATGTTTACTTATGTTATGGATAAACTACTACTACATAAGCATGTTATGCCTTATTTTCTTAGATATAAAAATATTTCAAAGGCGTTTCAATAAATCAGATGTCAAGAAACTGCTAAAAAAATCCTTTATTAACATTCCATTTTACTTAAGAGAAACATAGTGAATTCTTAACATGGAGAACAATTCTCTGAATAATCTGATTAATGCTCAACTCTCTAACTTAAACTAATCTTCTCAAATTATCTCCTCAACCCCGGGGCATTTATGCAGGTTGTTACTTCTATGAGGAAGTTTTAAAAATCCTTTCTCATCTAGTTAATTCCTACGCTTTCTTCAGATCTCACATCAATCTTCACTTCCTCAGGAGAATAACTCCAACTTCTCCTCATAAGAATATGCCTCACCATATATTGATATAACTCCTTGATTAATGAAGGTCTCCACTAAATTATAAACTCAGAGAACAAGTTCTTCTTCTTTTTTTTTTTTTCCTTGTCTCCATATCATCAGCAGCTAACAGAGATTTGGCAAGTATAAAACTTTCAATGACTATTACCAGATAAACTGACACAAAAAAATCACATATTAACACATCACAAGTCTAGGTAATGGCTTTCATTGCTTGTCTGTCTAAACCTATATTAGCACAGAGATAACTATATTATAAAGATTTTGAATGTTTCCAAATACGAAAAGATATGGATCAGATGATAAGTGAATACAGGCTTAAGTAAAAGAAGAGCTAAATGAAAGTGAACAGATCAATAACTAGTTGAAAATTATAGTAGTTACATAAACTAAGTGAAGGAAATAAATTAACAGAATTAAAGATTTTACACAGTTTATTATCACTATTTGGAATCACTGAAGAAAGGCATTTTAAATTTATCATTTCCTCAAAAACTTTCTGTATGGTGTAATTTTGAGTTGTAAATATCTAGAAATTGAACAATAATAACTAAACAATAGGCATATTGAGAGAAAATTTCATGACCCTGACCCAAATCAAATGTTCAGATGCAAGAGGAAGCAGAGTTCTAAGACTTTCTAAATTGTCTTACTTTACTTATCCATGGAGAAAATATAAGAAAAGAGATGTAGCTGAAATTTTTAATTGCCTTCTAAGTTTTCTTCTGGCTCTAAACTTCTAATTTTCTAGCAGTAGGTTTGGGATGAAGGAAAAAAATTCCATAAAAATAAATTTTTGTATCCATGAAAACCTTTTCATGAGTTTGGCTGGAACATGTGTATGGCTATCTATATTTTTGGTAGAGGATGAACACTGCTACCTGTAAAATCAATATTAAAAGTTCCCTAGGGGGAGCTAAATAGAATGAGTGATTTTATTTTTTATTTATTTTTTTAATTATTATTATTATTTTTTTGTGGTACACGGGCCTCTCACTGTTGTGGCCTCTCCTGTTGTGAAGCCCATGATTTTATTTTTTGTGGTGTGATTATAGACAATAGTCTTTTAGCTGAAAATAACCCTTCATTGTAGGAAGTGGAAAAGTGTGCACTCAAATACTTGGTAGCTTTGGTAACAATTACACCAACATTTGAAGGTCAGTTTGTACACCTGATGTATCATCCCAAGTCTATTTTTCCCATATTATTACTTCTTTGGTGCTTTTTTGTTAATTCACACTCTATATCTTTTATAACCTGCCAATTACATTTATTAAATACATACTGTGTCATGCTGTGCTTTATTTTATGCAGAATAAGTGAAATAACATGAACATTTTATTAAATTTGGAATCTAAAGTAGACAGGCTTATGTAGAATTATACATATTGAGCATTAGGAGAATCTACGTTTCAAAAACTAGAGTGACAGTAATGGACTGAGTCTTTAAAAATCAGTGGATTCTTGTTATTCACAGCAGTTATATTCTATTAAGTCACTCCTAATACTGAATTAGCAAATACTAAACCATTGCTCCTGGGCTTCCCTGATGGCGCAGTGGTTGAGAGTCCGCGTGCCAGTACAGGGGACACGGGTTCATACCCCTGTCCGGGAAGATCCCACATGCCGCGGAGCGGCTGGGCCCATGAGGCATGGTCACTGAGCCTGTGTGTCTGGAGCCTGTGCTCCGCAACAGGAGAGGCCTCAACAGTGAGAGGCCCGTGTACCACCAAAAAAAAAAAAAAAAAAAAAAATTGCTCCTGGGGGAATATATATATATTCCTATAGATTATAGATTATAATCTCAAGTCCTAAAATGAACTCAAACTCATCCTGGTAGATTCTATTTTCTTTACAAAAGAGAAGTGACTTGCCTGAGGCCACTCCAGTAACAGGTGCCAGAGTTAGAATTCAAACTCCATCCAACTAGTCCCAGAGCCAGAGCTTCTCACACATCACTGTGCTTCCCCCTACCTGTCATCTCCATCCTCTGATCATCTCTGTGTGAGAGGTGAAGGCTTAACGGTGCCTTGCTGGACTTGAGCTGGGAACATGCCAATAGGGAGATTCAAAATTTTCATCCTCTGTGCATGTCCCCGAATGACTGCAAAAGTTTGTGAGTATTGATTTTGGGGTAACAAATACATTTTAACAAGCAGGAAAATTTGAAAATACAGAATCCAGGAATAATGAGGATCAACTGCACACCTTTATGAATTTGATTCTGTCATCATTATGATTTCCAGTAAAGTCACTCTGTAATACTTCATCTACATTATTAGAATAATTATTTTCTACATAGAATGCTATTCAGTTCTAACTTCCTTACATATTTTATTTATTTTCTATAGGCACATGAAATCTACCTGTACCTTAGACCAAAATATTGCAGAATAATAAAGTCTTTGGTGGTTGAAAGATTTTCTGAATGCCCTTTTATCTCTCCTAGATAGACTAGTATGAGTTTAGTGATACTGACTTTTTAAATCTTCCATCAGTGGCATGAAGTACATTGAATTAATTTTGGGGACCAACATTTCATCTTTCAATTTTTCCTATGTATGAATCAAATGATATAAATTATTGATAGTCTATTACAAATGCTGTATTCAGATATTTATAAAATAATTAGAATATACACAGAGTTTACAATAAAAAATACATAAATGCTTTACAGATTAGTAGACTGAGGTTGAGAAGTGGTAGGTGTTTCATTTAATATATATTAGTGGTAGAGATTGAAACTTAAATGATTTCTTCTGTCTTCCAGATTAGTGGTTCAATATCACTGCACACTACTTCTGGGCACAATTATTTTCCAGAAAGTAGTTCATTTAATAGAAATATATGAAGAGTCAAAGAGTCTTGGAATCTAGTATAATCTCTTCAATAACTCATTTTTAAATTGTGAAATGATTTTCTTACAATAAAAGACACAAAATTTAAGTGTATAGTTATGAGTTTGCAAAATGACTACACTTATGTAACCATGATTCTAATAAAGATATACAATATTTCTATCACTCTAGAAAGTTTTCTCATGCCACTTTTTAGTCAATTCTGCCAACAAAGGTAATCACTGTTCTCATTTCTGTCATCAGTGATTAGTTCCAGAACATCAAATAACTGGAACACTGAAACATTCTTCTTCTTTTTTGTCTTGCTTATTTTGCCCAACATAATGTTTCTGGGATTCCCTAGGTTATGCATTAACAGGTTCTTTTTTTCTCTCCCTCTGTACTTTAGTTTGGATGATTTCTGTTGACCTGTTCAAATTTTTTTATTATTATTATTTGTGTGTGTGTGTGTGTGTGTGTGTGTGTGTGTGTGTGTGGTACGCAGGCCTCTCATTGTTGTGGCCTTTCCCTTTGCGGAGCACAGGCTCCAGACGCGCAGGCTCAGCGGCCATGGCTCACGGACCCAGCCACTCAGCGGCACGTGGGATCTTCCCGGACCGGGTCACGAACCCGTGTCCCCTGCATCGGCAGGCAGACTCTCAACCACTGCACCACCAAGGAAGCACTCAAATTTATTAATCCTCTCTTCTGTTATGTCCAATCTACTCTAGACCCAAACCAATATTTTTTTTTATATGGAGTTTTTCAGTTTTTAGGATCTTCATGTGATTTTATTTTTTTTCAATTTATGAATTTCCCATTTAATACCCTTCTATAGATTCTTTAAAATATTTATTCAAATTATTTTAAAATTATTTCCTGCCAATTTCAACATTCAGGCTGCCTTTTTTTGTTGTTTTTTTTTTGGTTTTTGTGTTTTTTTTTTTTTGCGGTATGTGGGCCTCTCCCTGTTGCGGCCTCTCCCGTTGCTGAGCACAGGCTCCGGACGCGCAGGCTCAGCGGCCATGGCTCACGGGCCCAGCTGCTCTGCGGCATGTGGGATCTTTCCGGACCGGGGCACGAACTCATGTCCGCTGCATCAGCAGGTGGGCTCTCAACCACTGCGTCACCAGGGAAGCCCCAGGCTGCCTTTTGTTCTATTTCTATTGACACTGTTTTTCATGGGTCACATTCTCCTGTTTTGTGCATGTCCAATAAACTTGTATTTTTTCACTGTCTTTTGTAAATTGATATGAAATAGAGAGCCTGGGTTTTGTTGTCCTCCCCTGGAAAGTTTTCTGTTTGTTCTAGCAGGTAGTTTACTGGCAGTTTAGCTTTGTCCTTTATAGGCTTAGTCTTATTCTTGCTTATACTTGTCTCAGCATGCAGTTTCTTACTTCTCTGTTGTGAAATCCAATGTTTCTATAAAAAGCCTGAAAGTTATCAAGCCCTTTTAAATTGGTGGGACACTAAGTTGCAAATGTCACTTCCTTAGGTAGACAGCTACTTAAATAACTACTTTTACAATCCCCTGGACCCTTACATTTCCAGTTTAGTGACAGATGAAGGATTAAGGGGAGTTTTATACAGATTTTTGTCTTTCTTTTTATATGGCTTCCTACTTCTGGCAGTTCTGTATTAATTTCCAGAGACTCTAGTGAGTCCAAACTCTATCCTCTGACTTCTCAGACCAACAAAATTCTGGCTCTCTGCTTAAAACCTGTTCATTGTTCCGCATTGTGGGCTTAACAGGGCTTTCATGAAAGCAGTCATATACATGTAGATCTCATCCAATGGGTTCCCCTCTTGGATGGGTTATATTTACTAAAGTTTCTGCTTGCTTTTGACCCATTTTTCAAGTGCCTTCCAAAATTGTTTTCTATATTTTTCCTGAGTTTACTGTTGCTACTAGTAGGAGCATTAGTCCAGTAAAAGCAAATCTACTATTACTGGAAGACTAATTTATTTTTTAAGACCAAACAAATCACAACTGAACTCTATTTCAGACTTCCCATCTTTGAGAAGTTGCTGATGTGTGCCAGTTTTTTTAGTTGGACTATTATGATGTAAACTGAGATAATCTAGAGAATTATACTTCAAGATATTCGGAAGAAATTTGAATCGTGAATCACAGCTTCATTGTTATTCTTTTTCCAACTCTCTACTCTCCAAATCTTCATTTGTTTAAAAGAATTGCACACCTTCTTCTAAGAATGTGAAAAAGTACAGTTAAACATGCTTAAAATACTAAGGTCATGTATATAAATTGGAATATATATTAAGAATTTAGGAGTCCATTTTTGGCTGTTGCAACCATAGTATGGATTTCAAAAAAGGCCCAGATTATATACAAGGAAATTGTCCAGTTTAAAAGCTATCAGATTTCATCATTTGCTTATTTGGAAGTAAACACACTAATCCATGTCTTATTCTTATTTCATAAGAATGACTGATCTACTTTTAGAGAAGAATTAACTGATCGGTAGTTAAATAACTTTTACCTAATAAAAATTTAATATCTTAAAGCAGCACAAAAATACTTTACCCCAAATGCCCTGGTTTAAACTGAGACCAAGGTATGGTGAGTTAGGTGAATCACAGTGAGAAAAAAAATAAGGATTATGTTGGCTTAATAATAACTCAAATCATCTAGAATATGTCATGGTTTACCAAGTCTCAGCTTTAAAAATTTCATATGTGATTATATAGGATTCATGGTGACATTTAATGACATTTTGAATCAGCAGCATTCTATCTTTGTTTTAATAAATTAGGATCTAAAATAAGCTATTGTAACTTGACATTTGACCTCCAAAGTGAAAAATCTTTTCTAAATGCCAAATCATTTAATTAATAAAAGATGACACTGAAATGACTAATTGCCCTTATTGTATTGGTACCTTTGATAAAATGAGGATTTTCAGTGTACAGTTCTAGTTTTCTCTTAAACACTATTACTTGCTGTATAAAATCTGAAACTCTGAGTTTGGACCACAAGATTTGTTATCAATCAAAAACATTCTTTCTCTCTCAGATATATCTAAAACACCCTCCCCTCCACTTCATAGTACTTTCTTCTACTATAGTTTTAGATTCTACTCTTAGTCTTTTCTTCTCTCTCCTCATCTATTGTAAAGCCAGAAAATTACATTTTTGTTGGGCTTTAACAATTTCTTTTTGGTGGAAAGAGTAAAAGTCAGTCAGCATTCCATTTCAGGAAGATAGTTAAATGCCTAGCATTAAAGTGTCTGCCAAAATGATGGAGTAGTATTCATTTTTATTTTTCAGTGAAACCATATGAAATCACAAATAAAAGCACTCACTACCCTTAATGTCAGAATTTAAAATAAAAAATATTTTATGTTTTTGCCTCCTAAATCAAAACATATTATGAACAATTCATGTTGGCTTCAATGTCTTTTCCTTTTTAAAATAGTTTTAAATTTGAAACAATCTTATTTATCTGGAAAATAAATGTTTAAAGCTAGATGTTCAATATTTAGTTTTTGACCTTATTCATTATTAAATAGTTGAAAAAATTATTTAAGATGCAAGTGGGTCAAATGTGGCACCATCTATTTCTGTAAGGCAAATGTGAGAAAGCTTCTTAATGTGTAGTTGGTAGTGTGTCCAAAGGAAAAGAAATAAACCATTCTTTGTGTTTGGCATATTTTTGCTTGTTTTTTAAACCACTGAATATTAAATCTAAATATAAGGAATAATAGCCACTACAACTGCAATGATGAAAATAATAATAATAAAAAAAGTCTACCATAATAATAGTTTCCACTGATTGAGTGCTAATTACAGGACAGGTACAATGATAAACTGTTTACTTAAATGAGTTTTTGTTGTTTAATAATTCTAGTAACCTTTAAGAATTCACTGTGAAAGCAATTTTAGAGTCTGGAAAAGAAGAAATAATTGTTTATTCATATAAAGTAAATTAATTTAAAAGTTATCTAACTGGATAGAGATGTAGCCATCTAACCTTATAAATCTGATTGGTTTCAGAGGAAAACAGAAAATATTTACTCTATTTTACAATTTGATGCAAATATATTCTCTTCATAAGAAGCAATAGACTGTACAGAGGAAAGATCATAAACACAGATGAAATAAGCCTGAGTTGGAGTTCTTGTTCAGCCACATCTTGCCAAATTCTTGTCTTAATTTTTTATTTTCAAATCTATTTAAAATTTATTTATTTCATGAAAAAGAATTTTATTGTTGAAATCATAGCAATAGGAAAGCAAGAAAGACGTAAACACAATAGACATTGATATAAAAGGTAGCATGACATTTGCTATTGCTCTGCCTGTGAAGAATGAAGTCCAGGGTCATGTGCACAGGCTTTCACTGGTAGTAACATCTGTACCTGCTTGGGGGCTGAAATGAATGACTGTAAGCCTTGTGATGAGGAGAGCAAGTAGTTTGGGAAACATAAAAAAAAAAAAAAAAAAGCCTTTTTCTTAACTACATTGAAATAGCTTCAGAAATGAGATCCTTATATAACTATATTTTACCATATATAACTATCTATATATGTATGCATAAATATTATATATTTCATATACACTTATCCACATGCCTTATACTCTCGACAACCACCAATGTAGTTAGAAACATCTAGGGTATCATTCTGTAGCAATATGAGTGTCATCAGCATCATAGTACATAAGCACTATTTTTATGTTTTGTTTTCAAAGCAACAGGTTTTTTTTTTTTCTCTTCTTTTCCTTTAATTGGTAAGTCAATGTGTACCTCTATATATACATCTGTATATGGACCCAGAGGCAAAGAGTGCTACATAACGTGTTTTCTGCCTTTAAGAATTAAAAATCTAATTAGAAACTAAAAACTTAGAAAGAAGAAAAAATAAGAAACAATAAAGTTTGTATGTGACCAATTCAAAAATTTGTGTCAGGCTTAACAATTCCAGAGATTGAGGGGAAATATGGAGGTCAGCTGACACTTCATTAACATCCACTAAAAGTGGGTTATTATGGCTAAAAATATAGGATGAGAGAATAAATATATGTTCTATTCCATAATCCTCCATTAGCTTTTAATTTTTGCCCTACATGTCAATTCCCATATGTCTTTTCTTTCCTGTGGGTATTTTATGTTTTATTCCAAGTATTCTGGATTACTGATTTTATCACTTGCTTGGTTCAGACTGAGACATGTGCATAGATCTTAGTATAGATATAGATGTATATATGGAGGTACACATATATAGAGATATAGCTATACAAATATGATTAGATAGCACAATAATGTTATTTTTAACTAATCGAATTTGATAAATATGCACTCAATACTTTCCTAGTCCACTTTTATTACATTTCTGGACAAGTTTATGATTTTTTTAATCTGATAATTTTTAAGATGGTGACATAAATATATCAAGACAATGATAAAACCAATAAAGTTGTTTAATATAATTCACCAACTTTTTCTTCATTTCTGGCCACTCAACCAGAGATGTAATAATATGGATAAGACCTTGTGTAACTCAGTCATAGTTTCAGTAATCCTATGTTCAATATCAATAATCATTGCTATTGCCTTTTGGACAATAAAAAAACACAAATAATAATGTAGAATTTGGGAAAATTTTAGCATAATTTTCTGCCTGCTGTAAAAAGTGCTTAAAATGAAAATGTATATTTTGTATTCACTGTTCTAAATAATATATTTCTGTTTGGTCAATCTAGAAAATCTTTTCATTGTGTCCGTAAAATTTTCACTATGTTTTCAATGTATAAATAATTCATAAAACATGAAAAATAAAGAATATAAATGATACAAAAAGTAACATAACCATCTTCATTTAAGTGGCCCAAGAGATGAGCAAGATGACTAATTTTTTCTCAGTTTATAACAGTGTCTTACAATGACTAGAAGGAATCATGTTTTATCTTATACAAGATTTCAAGATTTCTCTATACATATTAATACAATGGCTGTATTAATTTATACACACATACATGAATTTATTAAAAAATACGACATGATTTCTGTCCATATTTGTATATACAAAATCAACACACATAAACCCATTATGTTTCTATATACTAACAAGGTACAGTCTGAAGGAAATTAAGAAAAAAAATCTTATTTACAGTAGCATCAAAAATAATAAAAAACTTAGGAATTAACTTAAGCAGGAAGCAAAAGACTTGCACACTAAAACATACAAAACAATACTAAAAATATTAAAGAATACACATCTAATGAAAAGACATTCTTTGTTCATGGATTGGAAGACTTAATATGGTTAAAATGTCCATATTATACAAAGTGATTTACAGTTCAGTGCAATCACTATCAAAATCTCAAAGCATTATTTTGCAGAAATAGAAGAAAAAAATATAAAATTCGTATAGAATCTCAAAAGACCTGAATATCCAGAACAATTTGAGAGAGACAAAGCTGGAGGCCTCAAACTCCATGATTTGAAAGTATATTACTAAGCTACAGTAATCAAAGCAGCATAATAATGATATAAAAGCAGACATATTGACTAATGGAACAGAATAGAAAGCCCAGAAATAAACGTTCACAGATATGGTCAAATTATTTTCAATGAGAGTGTCATGACTGCGCAATGGGGGAAAGGATAATCTTTTTTATAAAGGGTACTGGGAAAGCTGGATATCCACATTCAAAAGAATGAAATTGGGCCTTTACCTTACACATATACAACAATTAATTGTATATGAATTTAAGACCTAAACATATGATCTAAACCAATAAAACTTTTAAAAGCAAACATAGGGGAAAAGCTTTATGACATTGGATTTGCCAGTGACTTCTTGGATATAACACCAAAAGCAGTCAATAAAAGCAAAAATAGACAAGGGGGACTACAGTAAACTTTAAAACTTCTTGACAGCAAAATAAACAATCAACAGGGCTTCCCTGGTGACGTAGTGGTTGAGAATCCACCTGCCAATGCAAGGGGTGCGGGTTCATGCCCCGGTCCGGGAGGATCCCACATGCTGCGGAGTGGCTGGGCCTGTGAGCCATGGCTACTGAGCCTGTGCGTCCGGAGCCTGTGCTCCGCAACGGGAGAGGTCACAACAGTGAGAAGCCCGTGTACTGCAAAAAAACAAAAAACAAAAACAAACAAAAAAAACAATAAACAGAGTGAAAAGAAAACCTACAGAATGGAAGAAAATATTTTCAAACCGTATATCTGATGAGTTAATATCCAGAATATACAAAGAACTCTTATAACTCAACAGCAACCAAAAACTAACCCATTTTTAAAATGGTCAAATGAGTTGAATAGATTGTTCTCCAAAAAAGATATACAAATGACCATCAAGAATATAAAAAATGCACAGCATCATTAATCATTAGGGAAATGAATAGCAAAGCTACAGTCAGATATCACCTTGCACCCACTGTGGTGACTATTAGCAAAAAAACAAAAAAAGCAAGTGTTGTTGAGGATGTGGAAAAATTGGGACACTTGTACATTGTTGGTGGGCATGTGAAATGGTGCAACTGCTATGGAAAACAGTATGGAGATTCCTCAAAAACTAAGAATAGAATTATCATATGATCCAGCAATCTCACTTCAGGATATATACACAAAAAAATTGTAAACAGGCTCTCAAAGAGATATTTGTGAAACAAATAAAACAGTATTATTCACAACAGTCAAGAGATGGAAGCAACTCAAACATCCACTGGCAAAGAAATGGAGAAAGAAAATGTTGTATATAGATAGAATGGAATATTATTCAGAGTTAAAGAAATCAGACATCACAACACAGCTAAAATTTGATGACACTATGTAAGTAAAATAAGCCAGTAAAAAAGTAAGACAAATACTGCATAATTACACTTAACATTATTAAAATTGTTATATGAGATATCTAAAGACGTTAAACTCTTAAAAATGGAAAATAGGATGGTGGTTGACAGGGCCGAGGCACTGCAGGAAAAGGGCAGGTGTTCAATGAGTATTGAGTTTCAGCTTTGCAAGAAGAAAAAGTTCCAGAGATCTCTTGCACAAAAACGTGCATATAGCTGGATTTAACATTTAAAAATGGTTAAAATTTTATTTTATGTGTTTTTTACCACAATAAAATTTAGTGAAAATAAAAAATAAAATTCTTATGAATTTTGTTTTTATTTCTCAAATGACATCTCTTTAATGTAGATAGATACTTTAGGAATTTTAAACAGACTTAGCAATATTAGTGGTTTAATGTCAGAGAAAAAGATGATATTCAGTATTTAAGTAAAATTTTCTGTAATCCTGTTTCTGATCATTTGTTTTCCAGAAATTTTTTTTGATACACTCAAGCTAATACTGGAAATTCTCATATTAATAACTTCAATGTACTAATAGAAAATACTAAAAGAGAACTTATTATTTAGGAATGGGAAAATAGCTAATTTATCAGATTCTCAAAAATTACTAAACTCTAATCCACTGAGGAAGTGCCCTTGTCTATTTTGTATACACATGGTCAAACATGTAAACAGTGTTTTGGCACATACAGAGTTGGACTTATTCATGATTCCTCTTTTTCTCTCCTATAGCACAGCAAAGCAATTAAAAATTCTGTTGAGACTTCCTTCAAATTACATTTGGTTATTGATAAAGTCATACACAATACCTCCATTATTACCACCAGTCTATTATCTCTTGCCTTGATACAATTGCTTACTAATTGCTCTCCCTGCTACCACCATCACTTTCTTACCATCTATTCCCACCCAGTAACCAGTCTGACCCTTTTAAAATGTTGGTCAAATCATGATTTTTCTCTCATTACTCTCTTTACCCTCTCATATTTTAATGGCCGAGAAAATACTTTCATTGCTATTTTCACTGTCCATTTTCAATCCCTACCACAGGAAAACTATCTGACAATTTTCTACCTCCATTCCAGTCTCAGTGGGCTCCTTACTAACTTGGATCCTCTAGATACCCATCCTGATATTGCACTGCTTTATTCTTTGCCTGCAATGATCTACTCTGAAAATCAGCATCACTTTAACTTTCTTAAACTATTGTTCAAATGCCACTTTCTCAGTGAAGTCTACTTTGACCACTCTATTTATAATTGCCACCCCACACCTATACCCTATTCCCAGTGTCTTTTTCCTCCATATTATTTGTGACTTTATAACATAATATATAATTATAATATTTAGTGACTTTCTTCAATGACTAAAACATAAAATCTCTGCAATCATTGCCTTTGAATTGCTCACAGCTGAACTATAACTTTATGCAATGATTTTTGTTTGTCTGTGGACACATAACGTGAGGGTCATGAAACAAGTCTTTTTTTTTTTACTTTATTTTTTAAATAATGATGGGCATAAAGAAAAGTTGTCCAAATAATTTCCAAATACTTAGAGTCTCTACATATTTACATTTTACCGCATTTGATTTCTGATTCCCCTTCCACCCCTCTCCTCTCCATATAGGTACATAGAGATATTCTGACTGTGAGAGTAAGACACAAACCTGATGCTCCTTCACCCCTAAATTATTCCGTTTTTTCTAAAAATAAGGAAGTTCTCTTATGTAACCACAGTAAAATTGTCAAACTCACAAAACTAACATTGATACTGTGCTGATATCAAAGCTACAGACCTTATTAAGATTTCACCAGTTGTTCCAGTAATGCCATTTATAACAAAAGAAAACAAAAAGCAACCAAACACCACCTCCATGTCATGCCTCTCTAGTCCCCTAAACTGGAAGCCTTCCTTTACTTTCCTTGTCTTTCTTGGCCTTGACATTTTCCTTGACATTTTTGGGAGCACCAATGAGTTGTTTTGTGGGAAGATCTTCAATGGGGGTTTGCCTGGCATCATGTGATGATTAGATTCTGGTTACACATATTTGGCAGGAAACCCACAGAAGTTATTGTTGCATCATTGTAGGAATTATCTCCTTTTTTTTAAACTTTTTATTTTATATTGGAGTACAGTTGATTAACAATGTTGTGTTAGTTTCAGATGTATAACAAAGTGATTCAGTTATACATATATATGTATCAATTCTTTTTCAAATTCCTTTCACAATTAGGCTGTTACAGAATATTGAGCAGAGCTTCCTGTGCTATACAGTAGGTCCTTTTTGGTCATCTATTTTAAATATAGAGGTGTGTAGTTGTTAATCCCAAACTACATAACTATCCCTCCTCTCACCTAACCATAAGTTCATTCTCTAAGTCTGTGAGTCTATTTTTGTTTTGTAAATAAGTTCATTTGTATCATTTATTTTTAGATTTTGCATATAAGTGATATCATACAATATTTCTCTTTCTCTATTTGACTTACTTCACTCAGTATGACAATCTCTAGGTCCATCCACATTGCTGCAAATAGCATTATTTATTTTTTTAGTGGCTGAGTAATACTCCATCATATATATGTACCACATCTCCTCTATCCATTCTTATGTTGATGAACATTTAGATTGTTTCCATGTACTGGCTATTGAAAACAGCACTGCAATGAACATTGGGGTATATCCTTTGGAACCATGTTTTTTCTCCAGATATATGCACAGGAGTGGGATTGCAAGACCATATGGTAGCTCTAGTTTTAATTTCTTTTTTTTTTTTTTTTTTTTTTTTTTTTTTTTTGCAGTACGCAGGCCTCTCACTCTTGTGGCCTCTCCCGTTGCGGAGCACAGGTTCCAGATGTGCAGGCTCAGCGGCCACGGTTCACAGGCCCAGCCGCTCCGTGGCATGTGGGATCTTCCCAGACCAGGGCACAAACCCATGTCCCCTGCATTGGCAGGCGGACTCTCAACCACTGTGCCACCAGGGAAGCCCAGATTTCTTAAGGAACCTCCATACTGTTCTCCATAATGACTGCACCAATTTACATTCCTACCAACAGTGTAGGAGGGCTCCCATTTCTCCACACCCTCTCCAACATTTATTGTTTGTAGAGTTTTTGGTGTTGGCCATTCTGAGTGTTGTGAGGTGATACCTCATTGTAGTTTTGATTTTCATTTCTCTAATAATTAACAATGTTGAGCATCTTTTTTTGTGCCTCTTGGCCATCTGTATGTCTTCTTTAGAGAAGTGTAAATTTAGGTCTTCCTGTTTTTTGATTGGGTTGTTTGTTTTGATAATATTAAGCTACATGAGTTGTTTGTAAATTTTGGAGACTAACCCCTTGTTGTCACAACATTTACAAACATTTTCTCTCATTCTGTGGGTTGTCTTTGCATTTTGTTTATGGTTTCCTTTGAGGTGGAAAACTTTTGAGTTTAATTAGGTCCCATTTGTTTATTTTTGTTTTTATTTCCATTATTCTGGGAGACAGATGAAAGCAGATATTGCTGCTATTTATGTCAGAGAGTGTTCTGCCTATGTTTTCCTCTAAGAGTTTTATAGTGTCCATTCTCACATTTAGGTCATTAATCCATTTTGATTTTATTTTTCTGTATGGTGTTAAAGAATTTTTAATTTAATTTTTTTACATGTAGCTATCCAGTTTTCACAGAACTGTTTACTAAAGAGACTGTCTTTGCTCCATTGTAAAGTCTTGCCTCTTTTGTCATAGATTAATTGACCACAGGCGTGTGGGTTTATTTCTGGGCTTTCTTTCTACCCTGTTCCATTAATCCATATTTCTGTCTTTTGTGTCAGTACCATACTGTTTTGTTGACTATAGTTTTGTAGTATAGTCTGAAGTCAGGGAACCTGACTTCTCTAGCTCCATTTTTCTCTCTCAAGATTGCTTTGGCTATTTGGGGTCTTTTGTGTCTCCATACAAATTTTAAGATTTTTTTTTGTTCTAGTTTTGTGAAAAATGCCAGTGGTAATTTGATAGGGATTGCATGGAGTCTGTAGATTGCTTTGGGTTCTATAGTCATTTTCACAATATTGATTCTTCTCATCCAAGAACATGGTATATCTCTCCATCTGTTTGTGTCCTTTTTTATTTCTTTCATCCATATCTTATAGTTTTCAGAGTACAGGTTTTTTGCTTCCTTATGTAGATTCATTCCTAAGTATTTTATTCTGTTTGATGTGACAGTAAATGGGATTGTTTCTAAAATTTCCCTTTCTGATCTTTTGTTGTTAGTGTATAGAAATGCAACAGATTTCTGTGTTTTAATTTTGTAACCTGTGGCTCTACCAATTCATTGATGAGCCCTAGTAGTTTTCTGGTAGTTTCTTTAGGATTTTCTATGTATAGTATCATGTCCTCTGCAAATGGTGACAGTTTAGCTTCTTCTTTTCCCATTTGGAATCCTTTTATTTCCTTTTCTTCTCTGATTGCCATAGCTAGAACTTCCAAATCTTTGTCAAATAATAATGGTGAGAGTGGATATCCTTGTCTTGTTGGTGATCTTAGAGAAAATGTTTTTAGCTTTTCAGCATTATGATGTTAGCTGTAGGTTTGTCATATGTGGCCTTTATTATGTTGAGGTATATTCCCTCTATGCCCAATTTCTGGGTAGTATTTTTTATCATAAATTGGTGTTGAATTTTGCCAAAACTTTTTCTGCATCAATAGATGATCATATGGTTTTTATTCTTCACTTTGTTAATCTTGTGGATCACATTGATTGATTTGTGTATATTAAAATATCCTTGTATCCCTGGGATAAATTCCACTTGATCATGGTGTATGATCCTTTTAAAATATCATTAGATGTGGATTGCTAGTATTTTGTTGAGGATTTTTGTGTTTCTGTTCATCAGTGATATTGGCCTATAATTTTCTTTTTTTCTGGTGTCTGTCTGGTTTTGATATCAGGGTGATGTGACCTCATAGAATCAGTCTGGGAGTTTTCCTTCCTCTGCAATTTTTTGGAACACTTTCAGGATGACAGGGAGTTAGGTCTTCTCTAAATGCTTGACAGAATTTGGCCATGAAACCATCTGGTCCTGGACTTTTGTTTGTTGAAAGTTTTTAAATCACAGTTTCAATTTCAGTACTTGTGATTGGTCTGTTCATATTTTCTATTTCTTCCTGGTTCAGTCTTGAGAGATTGTGCCTTTCTAAGAATTTGTCCATATTTCCATGTTGTCTGTTTTATTGACATACATTTGTTTGTAGTAGTCTCTTATGATCCTTTGTATTTCTGTCGTGTCCATTGTAATTTCTTCTTTTCTTCATTTCTAATTTTATTGATTTTAGTCCTCTCCCTTTTTTTCTTGATGAGTCTGGCTAAAGGATTATCAATTTTTTTTTTTTTTATCTTTTTAAAGAACAAGCATTTACTTTCACTGATCTTTGCTATTGTTTTCTTCATCTCTATTTCATTTACTTCTGCTTTTTATGATTTCTTTCCTTCTACTAACTTTAGGTTTTGCTTGTTCCTCTTTCTCTAGTTGTTTTAGGTGTAAGGTTAGGTTGTTTTTTTGAAATTTCTCCTGTTTCCTGAGGTAAGATTGTATTGCTATAAACTTCCCTATTAGAACTGCTTTTGCTGCATCCCATAGGTTTTGGATCATTGGGCTTTCATTATCATTTGTCTCTAGGTGTTTTTTGATTTTCTCTTTGACTTCTTCAGTGATCCACTATTTGTTTAGTAACATATTGTTTAGCTACCACGTGTTTGTGTTTTTTTAAGTTTTTTTTTTTCTTGTAGTTTATTTCTAATCTCATAGGATTGTGGTCAGAAAAGAAGTTTGATATGATTTCAATTTTCTTAAATTAACCGAGTCTTGATTTGTGACACAAGATATGATCTATGCTGGAGAAAGTTCTGTAAGCACTTGAGAAGAAAGTTTATTCTGTTGCTCTTGGATGGAATACTCTATAAATATCAATTAAGTCCATCTAGCCTAATGTGTCATTTAAGGCCTGTTTTTCCTTATTGATTTTCTGTCTGGATGATTTGTCCATTGATGAAAACAAGGTGTTAAATTCCCCCAATATTATTGTGTTACAGTTGATTTCTCCTTTTATGGCTGTTAGCATCTGCCTTATATATTGAGGTGCTCCTATGTTATGTGCATATATATTTATAATTGTTATATCTTCTTCTTGGATTGATCCCTTGATCATTTTGTAGTGTCCTTCTTTGTCTCTTGTTACAGTCTTTATTTTAAAGTTTATTTTATCTGATATTAGTATTGCTACTCCAGCTTTCTTTTGACCTCCATTTGCATGGAATAACTTTTACCATTCCCTCACTTTCAGTCTGTATGTGTCCCTAGGTGTGAAGTGGGTCTCTTGTAGACAACATATACGCAGGTCTTGTTTTTGTATCCATTCAGCCAGTTTATGTTTTTTGGTTGGGGCATTTAATCCATTTGCACTTAAGGTAATTATCAATATGTAACCTCCTATTGCCATTTTCTTATTCGCTTTGGGTTTGTTTTTGTAGGTTTTTTTTCCTTCCCTTCCTCTCTTATTCTCTTCTCTTGTGTTTTGGTGACAATCTTTAGTGTTGTGTTTGGGTTGTATTTTCTTTTTTCTATTCTTTTTCTTTGTGTGTGTGTGTGTGTGTCTGTGTGTGTGTCTGTGTGTGTGTGTTTGTATCTGTTGTAGTTTTTGGATTTACTGTTCCCATGAGGTTTTGATATATCAGTCTATATCTGTTCAAAGTTGTTTTAAGTTGCTGGTCTCTTTCTTGCCTATGGAAGTTCCTTTAGCATTTGTTGCAAAGCTGGTCTGGTGGTGCTGAACTCTTAGCTTGATTGTCTGTGAAGCTTTTTATTTCTCTGTCAAATCTGAATGAGAACCTTGCTGGGTAGAGTATGCTTGGTTGTAAGTTATTCCCTTTCATCACTTCAAATATATTGTGCCACCCCTTTCTGGCCTGCAGATTTTCTGATGAAAAATCAGCTGATAACCTTAGGGGAGTTCCCTTGTATGTTGTCCTTTTTTCCCTTGTTGCTTTTTTTTTTTTTTTTAACATCTTTATTGGAGTATAATTGCTTTACAATGGTGTTAGTTTCTGCTTTATAACAAAGTGAATCAATTATACATATACATATGTTCCCATATGTCCTCCCTCTTGCGTCTCCGTCCCTCCCACCCTCCCCATTCCACCCATCCAAGTGATCACAAAGCACTGAGCTGATCTCCCTGTGCTACGAGGCTGCTTCCCACTAGCTATCTATTTTACGTTTGGTAGTGTACATATATCCATGCCACTCTCTCACTTTATCACAGCTTACCCTTCCCCCTCCCCATATCCTCAAGTCCATTCTCTAGTAGATCTGTGTCTTTATTCCTGTACTGCCCCCAGGCCCTTCACGACACTTCTTTTTTTCTTAGATTCCATATATATGTGTTAGCATACGGCATTTGTCTTTCTCTTTCTGACTTACTTCACTCTGTATGACAGACTCTAGGTCCGTCCACCTCATTACAAATATCTCCATTTCGTTCTTTTTTATGGCTGAGTAATATTCCATTGTATATATGTGCCACATCTTCTTTATCCATTCATCTGATGATGGACACTTAGGTTGTTTCCATGTCCTGGCTATTGTAAATAGAGCTGCAATGAACATTTTGGTACATGACTCTTTTTGAATTATGGTTTTCTCACGGTATATGCCCAGTAGTGGGATTGCTGGGTCATATGGTAGCTCCATGTGTAGTTTTTTAAGGAACCTCCATACTGTTCTCCATAGTGGCTGTACCAATTCACATTCCCACCAGCAGTGCAAGAGTGTTCCCTTTTCTCCACAGCCTCTCCAGCATTTATTGTTTCTAGATTTTTTGATGATGGCCATTCTGAC
>RJWK010006857.1:16154-51449 GCA_004363435.1 Platanista minor | reverse complement strand
TTTTTTTGCTGTACGCGGGCCTCTCACTGTTGTGGCCTCTCCCGTTGCGGAGCATAGGCTCTGGACGCACAGGCTCAGCGGCCATGGCTCACGGGCCCAGCCGCTCCGCGGCATGTGGGATCTTCCCGGACCGGGGCACGAACCCGTGTCCCCTGCATCGGCAGGTGGACTCTCAACCACTGCACCACCAGGGAAGCCCGAGACACTCTTTTAAATCTTGATGTTGGCACATGCCCTGTGCACTCAACCAAAATTATGTTTTGATGATAGAGAATAAGAGGACATACTCAGGGTCATTATCTGTTTGTTCCCTAGTTCTTCCAGAAAAACTAAGTGGCATTGTTTTGTAATGCTTTACTTCACCAATACATGTATGCTTTGAATGTTTTTAACTCAACATATCAAAAGTTAAAGTGATAAGAATTTATGATGTATTCTACTCAAGGATGACCTTAATAAAGTTTGAAAACTAATCTTCAGAATCTCTGTATCCTTGGGATGCCACTCTACTTAAGGAAATAAATCTCTGATGAAATTTAGCCTGGTATAACAGAGAAAAGCTCTAATATGAATTACTTTTGGAGCAGTTTGCCATATTTTATTCAACTTTCCTCTGTCATGATTTATCTTAGTACAAATCCTGAGAGTACCATCATTTTCCATTACAGCTATTTAAACAATAAATTAATTTATGTAAATGTGCTAATAATTTTCTTTCTCTGATAATTACTTTTGAACAGGGTCGTTCTGGAGATATAGTGGTTCATATCACACGAATGACAGTAACAGGGAATTTACACTTTCCACATTACAGTGGGTCATGTAATACTTTGGTTCTTCTCAAAATGTGTCCCATAAAGAACAGTTACTCTGAATTTACAACTGGCTCTTTTCTAACCATCAAGTTAAATGGCAGTTGTTTTGTTTTTCTCAGCCCTTGGTTTGTCTCTCAAGACTTTCTAATAATTTACCTTCTTGTAAATACAGACATGCAGAAACACAAATGGCTATTAAACATGCAACTAAGTATTAAACTTTATACTAATTAGGAAATAAAATAAAAGTATAACAGATATATGACACTTAAAATATTTTTAAGGAAAGATACAGTTGACCCTTTAACCACATGGGTTTGAACTGTGCAGGTCTGCTTACACACAGAATTTTTTTTTTTTTCCAATAGTAAAAACTTCAGTACTACAAAATCCTTGCTTGATTGAATCTGAGGATGCAGAAGCTCAGATAAGGAGGAATCATTTATGTGGAGGAACGTTAAATACAGAGGGCCAACTATAAGTTGGATTTTTGACTGCTTGGGGGGCTGGTGCCGCTAACCCTTTGTTCAAGGGTCAACTGTATTTTCATTGTAACTGAATAGAATATACACTGGTAAATGTCTACTGAAGATACACTTTTCTTCCTCCTTAGTAAAAGCTTTTTTCTGAATTTTTATGGATAACAGTGCATCTGTTAGGAAACCTTTTTTTTTTTAATTTTAACCTTTATGATGTATAATTGATGCACAAAAAATTGCATGCATTTAACATATTCATCTTGCGTTTGGACATATGCATACACTGGTGATATTTCACCACAATTAAGATACCAAACACATCCATCCCTACAAAAACTTCCTTTTGTTTGTGTGTATGTGTGGTAAGAACACTTAATGTGAGCTTTATCCTCTTATTTTAAAGTGCACAATAGTATATTGTTAACTGTAGGTACTATGTTGTACAGTAGATTGCATCTGGGTTTGGTCATGTGATATAGTTCTAGCAAATGATGTGAAGGTGATTGTGGTGATGAGATTTCAGATAAGGCTGTTAAAGACAATGTACTGGCAAAATTTCCTAGAAAGTGCTTTCTCTTTGCCCTTCCTTTCTTCCTTGTTTCTTTCTGAAAACTGGATCACAAGTATGGTGTGAGAGCATCTTTCTTATACTTGAGTATTAAAATCAGCAAATCATAGGATGCTGGCACAATGAGATAGAAAGAGACTGAGTCTCTGATAATCATGGAAGAGCTACAGAAGCCTTGTACTACCTACTTCTGGACTTCTTTTATATAAAAGTTAAGCATTTATTGTATTCATTCACTTTTATTTTAGGCTTTTTGTTTTATGCAGTTGCCTAATTCAAATGCATGCACTAATTCTGGGGAAATAGATTAAACAATCTCACTGGTTGTTTTGTTTCTGCATTTAGGACAATTATTCAAATGTTTTAAAATACTTAAAAGTTGTGCATTTTAATTACCTTTATGCAAAATGTAAGGTTTTTCTCTTTAGCTTCTTAGTTTATGGACTTTTCTCCTCCAACTTTATTAAGATACTTTACATATAACATTGTTCATTATTTAAGGTGTACAACGTGTTGATCTGATACACTTATATATTGAAAAATGATTACCATTACAGCATTTATTAACACCTGACTCACAATACATAGTCACCATTTCCTTTTTTTGTGGTGAGAATATTTAAATCTAGTCTTTCAGCAGCTAGAGTATATTCATTATGCTGTGCATCAGACCCCAGACCTTATTCATCTTTTAGCTGAAACTTTATACTCTTTGACCAATACCTCCTCTTTTTCCCCAACCTCCTGCCTTTGGTAACTACCATTTTAGTCTGTTTCTATGAAGATGACTTTTTAAAAATTTGTATATAAGTGATATCATACAGTTTACCTTTCTCTGTCTGACTTGTTTCCCTTAGCATAGTGACCTCAAAGTCCATTCATATAGTTTAAAATGACAGGATGTCCTTTTTTCACATGGCTAAATAATATTCCTTTGCATATATATATATACCATATCTTCTTCATCTACTTTTCCATTGACTGGCACTTAGGTTGTTTCCATATCTTGGATATTGGGGAAAAAAATGCAGCAATAAACATGGGAGAGCAGATATCTCTCTAATATTCCCTTTTCATATTTTTTAATCTATATCCAAAAGTAGAATTGCTGGATCATATGGTAGTTCTATTTTTAATTTTTTGAGGAACCTCCATACTGTTTTCCTGAGTGGCTGAACAAATTTACATTTCCACAAACAATGAAACAATGTTCCCTTTTCTCATCAGTATTGCTATTTCTTGCCTTTTTGATGATATCCATTCTAAAAGGTATGAGGAAATATCTCATTGTGGTTTTGATTTGCAGTTCCTTGATGATTAGTGATGTTGAGTACCTTTTTGTGTACTTGTCCATTTGTATATCTTCTTTGGAAAAATTTCAGTTCAGTAACCTCTGCACATTTTTAAACAGGAGCAATATACACATTAGACCAGATGGACTTAACAGATATTTATAGAACATTCCATCCAACAGCAGCAGAATACATGTTCTTCTTAAGTGCATACAGCATATTCTCCAGGATAGATCATATGTTTTGCCACAAAACAAATCTTAAATTTAAGAATTTTGAAATCATATGAAGCATCATTTCTGTACATGGTGGTATGAAAGTAGAAAACAGTTACAAGAAGAAAACTAGAAAATTCACAAAAATATAAAGGTTAAACAACATGCTTATAAACAACCAATGAGTCAAAGAAGAAATCAAAAGAGAAATTCAAAAATATCTTGAAACAAATGAAAATGAAAACATGACATACCAAAATGTATGAAATGCAGCAAAAGCATTTCTAAGATAGATATTTATAGCAACAAATACCTTCATTAATAAAAAAGAATAATCTTGATTTGTCTTCTTCCCTCATACTCACATCCAAATAATGAGAATTCTTCTGGCTTCTCCTTGTAATACATTCAGATACCAATCCTTCATTACTATGTCTCTTGCTACCATCCTAATCTAACCCCAGAGCACCTAAATTTCTCTCCTAGGCCAATGCAATAAAATTCTAAGGGATCTTCCTTCTCTTACTCCTTCATTCTCCTGTCCATAGAGCAGCTAGAGGAAGAGGCTGGAGATGATGGGATTTTTAAAAGCCCCCCCCCACAACAATACATCTACTTTTATTTTTATTTGATTGCCTCTTCTTCAATTGTATTTTGTCTTTTGCCTCTCTCCCTCTCTAGTTATTAGCATGCTCTTACAGAGGCTTATTTCTATTGTTTTTGTTGTTGTTGCTGAATCTCAAATATTACTATAGCATCTGACACATAAAGATTTTAATACACATTTGTTGAATGGATGCATGGATTGTGAAACTTGGAATAAACCTATATGCCTAATATCAGCAAAGTGTTTAAATGAATTATGGGAAATCCATTCAGTGAACACTTTGCTGCTGTATAAATAATTATGTAGCATATTTTGTTTTATTTTAAATGAAATTTACTTTTAAGAAGAGATTTAGTTTTATTTTTAAAAGTTGTAAAGATAGTACAGAGAGTTCTCATGTAACCCAAACACAGTATTAGCTGTTATTAACATTATTACATTTGTATGGTACATTTCTTACAAATAATGGATGAATATAAATACATTATTATTAGCTAAGCATATTTTATTCAGATTTCCTTAAATTTTACCTAATATCTTTTTCACTCCCAGATCCCATCCAGAATATCACATTATTCATAATTTTCTGTCATTCGTCATTCCATCATTCAAGTTCATTCATCATTTCTCTTTCAGGTACTCTTGGCTGTGCAAGTTTTCCAGATGTTTCTTGTTTTTGATGACCTTGACAGCTTTGAAGAGCACTGGCCAGGTATTTTATAGAATGACCTTCTATTGAGATTTTTCTGATATTTTTTCTTACCGTGAATCAAAGGTTATAGCTTTTGGGAGGAAGAACATAGAAGTAAAGTGTCGTTTTCATCACATAATACCAAAGGCCCATACTATCAACATGACTTACAACAGTTGGTGATGACCTTGAGCACTTGGCTGACATAGTGTTTGTCAACCTTCTTTGTTGTAAAGGGACTCTTCTTTACCTCTGTCATGCTGTACTCCTTAGAAGGAAGTTACTAGGCTTAGCCCACAGGTGAGGAGTAGGGAATTATGTTCTGCCTCCTTGAAGACAGAGTATCTATGTAAATTATTTAGAATTTTTTAACATTGTAAGTTTACCCTCATTTTTATTCAGGTTATTTATTTATATCAGTATGGACTCAGGTGTACTTATTCTACATTTTGGGTTATAATTAAATGTACCTTTATTTTGTCATTCAAATTACTGAAGAGCTTTGAACTTTGGGAGGTTTTTCAGTTATCTCCTGTGTCATTTGGCATACTACAACCATTGTGGGTGTTATTTTGCATACTTCCTTACTTTCTGATATTATGAGTTCTCCTAGCTCATGTATATTTCATAATATCAGTCATTTCTCTTAGGAGCATGGGTTTTTAAAATTGGAGGGTGGTGTTAGAAACCAAGACATAGGTGCTAGGTGTGCTTCTTGCCATTGTCATTGCTTTCAGTTTTCCTCAACTGACAGAGCAAGGAAATATATGCTCTATACTAACATATATATGCATGTATATCTATCAATATATGTGTATGTTACGGTCTATGTTTATATTAAGCTAAACTTGATCTCATAATGACGTCTCAAACTCTATCCGTTACCAAATGAGTCATTCTAGTTCCCCTCTCCTTGCTTATCTGCAATTTCCCACTCTAACAGTGAGAAAACTGGCTTCATTTGTCTGCCATCCATTTACCTAATTGTTCAGTTCCAGTATATAATTATAGTAGTACCAGAATTGTTAACCAATATCCTCTGGGGTTTAACTTTATCAGCTAGTGTACCTTGCTTATATACAGTTTATTTTGTCTTTAATTTTAGATAGTCCACTCATTTCCAAACTTAGGTCAGTGCCTGTTTTCCCTACCCAGTTCAGTGAGATTTCTTCATACATTTATGGTATATTTGGATTCTTGCTTACCTCATATTATGAATTAGGAAGTGTTCTCTCTGCTTCTATTTTGTAGAAGAGGTTGTGGAGAATTGGTATAATTATTTTCTTAAATGTTCTTTAAATCATTTGTAAAACAATCTGTGCCTGATTATTTCTTTTTAGAGGGCTTATTAGTTATTGAATCAATTTCCTCAATAGATATAGGCCTATTAAAATTATGTATGTTTCCTTGCATGCTTTTTGGTAGCATGAGTCCTTCACACAATTGGTCTATTTTATCTAAGATATCAAATTTGTGGATATTGTGTTGTGTATAGTGTTCCTTACCATCCTTAACAATTTTAATAAATAGAAAATATACTAAAGATAAATACTTTGAGGTGGAAACTCCATTCTATCTCATTTTTGCTTGCAATTGATGCAAATGAAGTGAATGACAAAAGTATTCCTGTTGGGTAATTGAAAAAAATAAGCAACTAAAATTGAATTTGGGTTCTAAGACACATTTTAGTCACCAGTAATACTAAGAAAGATTATCAGCTCATATATAAATGTTCACTGTTCCAATCATGTAAAAATTAATGGGATTTATAAATTAAAGCAAAAGTCTTTCAAAGGTCTTTCTGGCATTCAAGTAAGGGAGTAGTCACAAGAAATTAAAAGTTCAAAATAAATTTTAAATCCCTTATTGAATATACAGAATATCAATATGGAAATCCTGCTAAATTGTCTTTCTTCAGGAACTAAGCATATATTGTACAATTAGAGTGATGTAATGTGCTACCATGGTAACACAGGAGTTTATATTTTGCAGCTGAATTTCTAAATTGAAATAATAAAACTCATCAATCATTTTTATTTTCACAAAGTGGTCGATAGGATCCATGCATTTCACATTTGCATGTAGTATAAAACATATATTCATATGTGTGGCAAAAGGTGTTATTGCATTTTTGTTAAGTATAGACATCATAAACCATAAGAACACTCAATTCAGTACTCAGATTTCCTTGGTTAAATTTAGAACCACCTCTACATGAATGTATGACAATTTATGTTTTTAAACATACAGCTGTCTATAGAAATAAACAAAAATGATTATAATTTATTGTGCATTTACTCTGAGCATAATTATCTTACATATTTGAGATGTTATTGTATTTAATTTCATCAGAAAAGTTTTGTTTCGGTATTATTATCTCTGTTTTCCTGGTTTAAATGGGTATGACACTTGCCAAATCCATACAATTAATAAATTTATGAGCTCTGCTTTAAATTCAGGTATTCTTGATCTCAGGACCAAATATAAAGTATTGTACAATACCATCTGTTATAATAGGTTTTCCAAATACTCACATAAAATAGGAATTTGAAAGTTATACATTGTAGTATTATGATATATCCCTGAGAAAGTTGTTACAAGTAAGCATATAATGAATATGAAATTTGTTATTAAAATGTGGAAGATAATTTTTTATAAAATAAAGCATTAATCTCTTTTATAAATGTAGATTCATATAGAAGATTCATTTATAGAAGACTATGCCTATACCCATCAAAATCTGTGCTGCATTCTTAGCTTTACCACTTAATATCTAGGTGACATGATACAATTTATTCGTGTTTTTTTTCCTAGTTTTATTAAAAACAAAATAAATATAATAAAAGTATATTTATTATGGGATTGTTGGGAGGTGTATTAAGGTTATCCAGAGAAACAGAACCAATAGAGTGGATGGATGGTTGGATGAATGGATGAGTGGATGGATGGATAGATAGATAGATAAACATATAGATATATGAAGAGATTTATTATAGGAATTGGCTCAGGTGATTATAGAGACCAAAAAGTCCCATGCTCTGACACCTGCACTCTGAGAACCAGGAAAGCCAGTGATGTAATTCAGTATGAGTTTGAAGGATCAGAACCAGGAGCACTGATGTCAAAGTGCAGGAGGAGATGTGTGTTCCAGCTCAAGAGAAGAAAGCAAATTCACTCACCTTTCTGTTCTATTCTGACCCTCATGGATTGGATGCTGCCCAACCATATTGGTGAGGATGTACTTGGTTATCTTCTTTACTCGGATTCAAAGACCCTCACACACACTATCAGAAATAATGATTTTACAGCTATCTGGGCATCCCTTAGCCCAATCAAGTTGACATGTTAAATTAACAATCACAGGTGAATTAAGTGAATTAATACATATAAATTACTTTTGAAATTGCTTGCCGCAAAATAAGCAATAATAAATATAACTGTTATCTACAACACATGCTATCAAATTTCTTGAGTTGGGATCATAAAAAGTTAATCCATGAGTTTTGTGGATTTGCTGTAAGAGATGTTTGATGTATTACTTCACTAATGTGATTTGACATAAGGATTCCTGTTAATTATTTACACAGACTTACTGGGAAATATGGAGGATAATTAATATAATGAGTGACATCACCAAGTAGCAATAATTTAGCTGGAATCACAATAGTAGATGCAGTCTAGGAATAAGAAGTATGAATTTTACAAATGGAAATTTGTCTTTATACAATACAAGTAATGTCCCATATAATGGTCCGAATTACCATACCACTGTACTCTTTACTATCAAAAGATTGTTTTTCAGGAGTAGCATTATATTCATTATTTTATATTAGCTTTTAGTAAAATTATGTATCATATTTGCAAGATCTGACTTGAAGAGAACAGATCATACTTTTCATATATTTTAGTTCTGACCCTGCTGACAGCATGATCTATCATCCCGTCTTATGTGAGTGAGCAAGTTACTCCATAAAATATTGGCAGTGTTTGAGTAGAGGATTTTGATGCACAGATGAAGATAGAAAAAATAGTAATTAATAATTGATTATAATTAATAATTAAAAGCTGTTTGGACCAAAATCTTGTTACCAGACAAGGAAGGCATCAGACAGGAGAAATAAACCAGTCACATAATATTTCTGAGCCTCGGTATTTGCATATACCTCCACTACACATATAATTTCAGGGCCTCAGCAATCATGGTGAATGAGGGCTTTTATTTCTACCAACTAACTAGTTTTAAAAACTTTACCAGACAACCTCTCTTCTTCCTATTGAAAAGAGAAACAACACATTTCTCCTGGTGATCCTCTCGATTAAGTCTTTATTTACTATGTTACAGATAATGGCATATGGGTTGGAGAGGATAAACTAAACATAAACAGAGTGGTATCTTCTTCCTTTTCAGCAACCGCTTTACTTCCTTCTTAGACTTTATGACATTATATCCTAAATATTTATTATTCTTTGTCTCTAGATTCTCAACACATACTCATTCTTCAAATTTTAATATTTATGTATTCTCAGTGAGACTCTGCTTCCCTAACCCGAATTCCACTGGTTGTCTCCAAATAGTTTCTTTTCTCATTTGCCTAGCATTATTTGTATTAACATTTTCAAAGCATCATGACCTTTGATTTTTTTGTTGTTGTTTATTGAAGATAGTTGACTTAAATATTAGGTTCAGGTACAACATAGTGATTCAATATACATTATGCACAATAAAAAGTTATTACCATATTATTGACTATATTCCCTGTGCTGTACATTAAATTCCTGTGACTTATTTATTTTATAACTGGTAGTTTATACTTCTTAATCCCCTTCACCTGTCTGGCCCATCCTTCCACCCTCCTCTGCGCTGGCAACCACACGTTTGTTCTCTTTATCAATTCATCTGTTGATGGACCCTTTGGTTGCCTCTATATCTTGGCTATTGTAAATAATGTGATGAACATTGGGGTACATGTATCTTTTTGAATTAGTGTTTTTGTTTACTTCAGATCCAGAAGTGAAATAGCTGGATCATATAGTATAGTTCTATTTTTAATTTTTTGAGGACCCTCCGAACTGTTTTCCATAGTGACTGTACCAATTTACATTCCCACGAATAGTGCACAAGGGTTTCCTTTTGTCCACATCCTCACCAAAATTTATAATTTGCCTTTTTGAAAATAGCCATTCTGATAGGTGTGAGGTGATATCTCATTACAGTTTTGTTTGCATTACCTGATGATTAGCAATCTTAAGCATGTTTTCATGTGCCTGTTGACCGCCTGTATGTCTTCTTTGAAAAGTGCCTATTCAGGTCCTCTGCCTATTTTTTAATTGGATTTTTTTATTTATATGGAGTTATATGTGTTCTTTATATATTTGGGGTATAACCACTTTATTGGACATATAATTTGCAAATTTCTTTTATCATTCAGTAGGTTGTCTTTTGTTTGTTGATGGTATTCTTCACTGTGCAAAAGTTTTAATTTCCATTTGTTAATTTTTTCTGTTCTTGCCCTTGCCTGAGGAGATATATCCAAAATGTACTGATAAGACCAATGTCAAGGAGTGTACTTACTGTGTTTTTATCTAGGAATTTTATGGTTTCAGGTCTTACATTTATGTCTTTAATCCATTTTGAGTTTATTTTTGTATATTGTGTGTGAAAATGGGCTAGTTTCATTCTTTCACATGTAGCTGTTTAGTTTTCTCATCACTACTTGTTGAAGAGACTGTCATTTCCCCATCGTATTTGCCTCCTTTGTTGTAGATTAATTGACCATATGTGTTTGGGTTTATCTCTGCCCTCTCTATTCTGTTTCATTGATCTGTGTGTCTGTTTTTGTACCAGTACCATACTGGTTTGATTACTATAGCTTTGTAGTATAGTTTGAAGTCAGGGAGTATAATGTCTCCAGCTTTGTTCTTTTTTCTAAAGAGTACTTTAGATATTCAGGCTTTTTGTGGCTCCATATAAATTTGGGGTTTATTTGTTCTAGTTCTGTGAAAAATGCCATGAGTATTTTGCTAGAGATTGCTCTGAATCTATAGATTGCTTTGAGTAGTATGGACATTTTATCAATACAGTTGACCCTTGAACAACAATAATTTGAACCATGTGGGTCTACTTCTACACAGAATTTTTTCAATAGTAAATACTACAGTACTACACAATCTACAGTTGGTTGAATCTATGGACATGGAACCATAGGTTCAGAGGGCCAACTGTAAAGTTATACAGGGATTTTTGACTGCATGATTGGTTGGTGCCCCTAACTCCCATATAGCTCAAGGGTCAACTATATTAAATTTTCTGATCCAGGAGCACAGTATATCTTTCCATTTATTTGTGTCATCTCCAATTTCTTTCATCAGTGTCTTATAGTTTATAGAGTACAGGTCTTTCACCTCCTTGGTTAAATTTATTGCTAGGCATTTTATTCTTTTTGATGTGGTTGTAAATGGGATTGTTTTCTTGATTTCTCTTTCTGATAATTCACTGTTAGTGTATGGATATGCACCAGATTTCCATATATTGTCTCTTGCAACTTTATTGAATTCATTTATTTGTTATAATAGTCTTTGGAAGGAATGTATAGGGTTTTTTACTTATAGTATCATCTCATCTGCAAAGGGTGACAATTTTGCTTCCTCTCTTCCAATTTATATGGCTGTTATTCTTTTTCTTGCCTGATTGCTGTGACTAGGACTTCCAAATTCATTCTGTGAGGCTAGCATTGCCCTGACACCAAAACCAAACAGAGATAATACAAAACAAAAGAAAATTACAGGCCAATATCCCTGATGAACACAGACAAAAAAAAATCCTCAAAAAATATTAGCAAACCAGTGAGGGGGGCTTGTCCTCTCAACACTGGTCCACAGGGATAGGGTGCCCAATAGGAGATTTGAACACCTTTCTTCTAATAAAGGATTTCCAAGTTTGTGATACCCAAACTTGTGATTTCCAAGTTTGCTTGTGGGTTGCCAGTTGGAAGTGTGGGTCCTTACTATATTGCATTTCTGCCACTCCTACTCATCTCAGTGTGTTGTTTCTTTATAACCTTAATTGTAAAAGAGGTGTTCTGCTAGTTTTTTAGGTTGTTCTGAGAGATTCGGTCTATATGTGGTTTTAGTTTTGCTGTGTCTATGGGAGGAGTTGGGCTTAAGATCATTCTACTCCACCATCTTGGTCCCGCACTTTGAATTTAATTATTGACAATTATATACACACACACACGTGTGTGTGTGTGTGAGAGAGAGAAAAAGCTTGTTGTTTCTATTTAATCCAGAGAGTTTTGAAATTCACCATTATTAATTAACTCAACAATTTATGTATAATTTGTTAAATACTAAATACTTGTATACTAAGAGTACTATGTTAAATAGTGAAATGAAGATTATAAAGGAAAGGAGAAAATTAAAACCCACATAGATTTTGGAGTAAGGTAGGCCTGGCTTTAAATATCATGTTTGAAAATAGATATGTAATTTGAGTACTTTTCACCACCTGCCCATTTACTGGTATGATACAAAGCACAGTCATCTCAAACCTGGATTCTTACAACAGCCTCTTATAGCTCTTCCTGCTTTAGTGCCTGTCCCCTAGGTTCATTTTCAACACTGCATCCAGAATGATTCTTTAAAACAAAGTCAGATCTTTTTTCTCTTCTAAAGAAAATACTACAGTGTGGAATACTTCTCACTTACAATAAATGCCAAAATTCTTGGAATGGTTTATGAGGTTCTACAAACTGCTTTCCACACTCCACCCCTAACTCTTTGATCTCATTGCTTACTACTTTTTCCTGAGTTTCCCTCAGGCCCCTCACCTACTTCAGATCTTAACTCAAATGACACTGTTTTACAGAGCATCTCCTAGCTACACTATCTAAATTGAGATTACTCTCAAATACTACTATTATTCTATTACTAGTTATTATAATAATCTAGCTGATTTTAGCTACCTTTTTGTTTGAAACCATTACAGTAAAGAAATACCCTCAAATGAAACCAAATCTGATTTTTAAAGTATGAATAAAATAATATCCATCCTCCTATTGTAAAAATCTAGAAAACCAAACAACTGTTAGATGACAGTTTTCAAACACTGGATGACAGTCAGCAAAGAACTGTGCTCTATCACTAAGAGAAGGAAAAAAAATGAAGGAAAACCTAAGAAAGACCTGGCTTTCTGCCTGGAGACAATCTCCAGGTAGCAAAGCTGAGAAGGGAAAAGAGAGTCCAGCAGTTTTTCTGAGTTGAAAAGACAAAGAACAGAGGTCAAGGAAGCAGAATGAACAAGAATTTTCAGTGAAAGTGCTGGGAAGGAGAGTGATGCCGAGACAGAGCTTCAGAAATCAGTAAAGCATCCTCTTGAGCTTATATCCACAGGGTGAAATTTCATGAATTCAAGCAAAGTACGAATGCCAGGAAAGAATAATTTCAGGAAAGCCATGAACCACACAATTCCTAGAACACATAAAGGTTTATAAATCATTCAAGTTCACACCAGCCAGATTAGAACAACCTTATGAATATATAGAGCATTCACTAGACATCAGAAAGGTTCACTGCTTAGTAGTAGACTATAGGCTTTATTCCAGAAGTTCCCTGAAAAAAAGTGTATAAATAAGCTTCAAAATGTTCAGCTGATCTGTAGATAACTGCCTTCCAGAACAAAATTAAACTCTTTAATTGTTTTTAATTCAGCTTTTAAAAATATAAAATTAGAAATATTTTCTCATCATGAAATTTACTAATCAGACAAGCAAGAAAATATTACACATAAAATGAGAAAAATAGCCAATAAGAGCATGATTCCTAATCATAAATTCATAAAGTATAAATTCATAAAGATTATGAATGTGCTCAGTGATTTAAAGAAAACAATGAATATAATAAGGAGAAAAATAAAGATATTAAAAAAACCCCAAATATCTGAAATAAAACTTTTCTGGATGGTATTATTCACAGAGTGGACACATTAGATTTATAGTAGTGAACTTGAAGATATATCAATGGAAATTATCTAAATTAATCATAGAGAAAAAAAGACTGATTATCTGCCCTATAATTATGCTTAAAACATAATTATCAGCATCAGTGACTTGTAGGACAGTATTAAATGGTCTAGCACATGTATAATTGGAATCGACAAAGGAAGGTTGAGGAGGGAGGAAGAAAACACATTTGCAAAAACAATAGCCAAAAATTTTCCAAATTAGATGAAAACTGTAAACCCAGAATTCTAACTTAGTCTGTGAATGTCAAGCTGGAAATATATTAAAAAAAAAAAAATGAACAAACATACACATCCCAATTCATATCATAAATTATTTCCAGAAAGACACATTATGTATAGAAAATCAGAGGTAAGGAAAACCAAATAATCAATGCTGCTGTATTCAGAAGACAACAGAATGATATATTTGAAGTGCTTAAAGATTAAAGAAAAAGTAAAAACTTTTCTAGAATTTTGTGGTTTAACAAACATATGGTACAACCATAATATGAAATAGTACTCAGCCATCAAAAGGAACCAACCATTAATAGATGGGACAACTTAAATAAACCTTAAGAGAATTATGGTGTATGAAAAAAGATAATTTCAACTGAATACTTACTGTATGATTCCATTTATATAATTTTCATAAGATGATATTATTATAGAGAAAGAAAACATGTGTGGTTGCTAGTGGTTAAAGATGGGGGTAGTTGAGGATACCTTTAAAGAAATAGAAAAGGGAAAAGGAAAGAAATAGGAAGAAAGGAATTTTAAAAGGGAGCTTTTGATGATAGAAGTTTTGTAACTTAATTGGGGTAGTAGTTACATGAAGCTATACATATAATAAAATTGCATAGATTTATACACACACCCACACAGAGAAACACACACGAATGAATATGTAACTGGTGAAATCTGATTATACAAGGTGGATTGTACCAATTGTGTCTTTGATGTTGTACTATACATACACAAGGTATTAACTTTAGAGGAACCCGAGTGAAGAGTATCTGTGGCCTTGCTGTCTATTTATTAGTTATTTCCTTTGAATCTATAATTATTAGATATTATAATAAATAGTTTTTGAAAAGTGAGACACATAGACATGAAGGATAAAAAAGGGAGCCTAGATTTGTATATGAAAAGAAAATATCTTTCAAAATAATGAAATATCAAATTTAAAAAGTTGACAGCATCTACTATGACCATTAGATCTGAACTATAAGAAATGTCAAAAGAAGTTATTTAGCTCAAACAAAAATAATATTAAATAAAATCATGGATCTGTGCAAAGAAATACAGCTACAGAGTTGGAAAATATGTGAGTAAATGTAAAAGACATTTTCATATTTTTAATCTCCTTGAAAGATAATTATCTATTTAAAGCAAAAATAACCATGTGGGATTTAGAGCACAGGTATAAAAAGTCTGTGCCAACCCTAGGACAAAGGATATGAGGATACTGGGCAAACTAGGACAAACTGGGACCAACACTAGGATAAAGGATATAAGGGTGCAAAGGAGGAATACTGATAGAAATCTGTAACAATCTCTTCTCTTTAGTACACTTTTGCTAAATCTTCCTCTGGTAGACATTGTGGGCAACCCCCCCACAAGTTTTTGGCCACTATATTTTCTGAATTTAAGCAAAATGTATATAAAATAATTTTACTATTAACAATTTATATGCAAAATTGTTATACTATCAACTTATATTAATAAATAGGGATGCATCAATTAGAATAAGTATATGTATTATAAAAATTCAACTTTAATTGAAATGCTGTGTATGTTAATAGTATGCCCTTGAGCTACTCAAGAAACAGTTTTGAGTTTTACATAAGCCGTTGAGGGAGTGTGAAAGTGAAGTCAATAGACTTCTTGAACAAGGGAATTCCTCTCATCAGTATTCCATTTTGCAGTTACTTTACTTGAACATAGATTAGAGAAGATTCTTTGACTGTTAATCATTAACATTTTTTGTTTTAACATAAGTTCTAGTGATTCTTCACACTGTGAATTTTATGAGTTGAATGAATATGGACACTGTTGGTACTACATTGTATTAAAAGAATTATCAATAAAAATAATGTTTCAATATTTCTGTGAAAATATATAATCATGACACAATTTGCATAACCTGACTTTGAACCATCAGAGCTGTTTCGGTTGGATACCACACGGGTAATTTAGGTTCATATTGGTCACTGCACTCAATTTATAGAAATGTTTTGAAACTTTATCATTTGGTGGACCAGATAGACCACTAAGATAGCTAAACTGAGTAGTTTAGCAGAGTCACAGCTCATTTGTATATGTTTATACTAAGCAACCAGTAATAGAAATGTCAGAGAATAAAAATGGTCACTGCAAGTATACAGGCCTTGTCTGTATGTCAGCTCAGTTGAAAGTGATTTGGAGAGTTCACAAACTTATTTGATAACAATAAGACTAAAGAACTGAAATAAAGTTTCAGGTCTGTTGCTTATATTTTGTTATTCTGCTCTGATAGAGAGCCATGCAATGGATGTGGTTAGTGGAAGTATAAATGAGGAAAAGAGTGGTTCTCTTCTTTGTATCTTATCTTATCAAGTTAGGAATATACAATATGTGATCTCTAAACTATATTACCTAAATTATTTGCATACCTCATTAATTTAGCAAACCTTTTAAAGTGCTTTCTATGCTTCTAGAATATACAAACTACTTGGATTGTTATATTTGGTTTAATCACTTCCCTAATTTCCTGTGCTTTATAGAAAAAGTCATAATCCACTGAACCAAGCACGTAAGACCCATCAAACTCTGATTTTGGGTAACTGTCCCATCATCATCTTAGTCAACTTTGGCTCTAGCCTTCGTTAGTCATTCTTTCCTTAAGATGATGTTTTTGAAACAGTTTCTTAACATCCTAGGGTTTTGTTTTGTTTCCAAAATGGCAAGGGCTCCATTGAATGGTGGGGCTGGGGTGGGGTGGAGGTGATGAATGGGTGGGATTTGCTTCCCCTCACACCAACCAAAGAGATAGCTTTTTTTCCCCCAAACTCTGTATTTTTTGCTGTTTCATTTCCTGCCCTAATTTTAACTCTGGGCATTCTTCGGGTAAAAAAGAAGATTCTATTTTTAGAATTTAGACTGAAAGTATGCATTCGGTAAATTTCTCCCTTTCTACTTATTCACATCAGCTTATATGTTTTCTACAGTTTTCTCAATCTCTTTTAGTTTGAAAGAGTATGGATTTATTATTTTGAAGATGTATACTTTGTTTTTAGGTCATTTAAAATTGATACGTATGTCAGCATGGATCTCTAAGCAATTCATTCATTTCATAGATATTTATTTAATGATAACTAATTGCAGGCACTGTTCTAGGTGTTGTACATACACCAGTGATTTTAACAAGACTCTTGAACCTTGGAGACATTATAGTCCAGCAGGAAGAATATGGATACTTCATCATAAGCGCAATAAATAAGTAAATAATATACAATACTAAGTTAAAAGGAGAAAAGTGCCAGGAATAAAAGAAAAGGTAGAGTAAGGATAAAAGGGAATAGAGCTTATTGGTGTAGAAAGATTGAGGGAAGTTTACAATTTTATGTAGAATAGTCATGAATAGACCTCATTTAGATGGTGACAGATAAGCAAAGACTTGAGAAAGATAGCCAGGTTAATAATCTGAGGAGAGAACATTACAGGCAAAAAGAACAACCAGAGCAGTTTGCAGGGAGCAGGTTCACTGAGAAGAGTAAGATTACTGGAAAAGGTCATTATCCATCCAGTGAAGTGAACATTTAGACATATTTTCTGTTTCTTATCTCTACACATAATCATAAATGTTAGTGCTGAAGGGAATCACAGAGATCAAATCTTGTTTACTTTAGAGGAAGGAAATAGTTCCAAGAGGCTAAGTGACATCTAGTGGCAAAACAGGACTGACTCTAGTCGCTTATTCTACGGCCATATGATGCTCTAAGGCTTCTAAAATGGTTGAAATGCTTTTTTTTTTTTTTTTTTTTTTGGAGTGACAGCTTTTAATAAAGCCTTGGACAAATCTAAGTAAATTTCTTTCACTTGAAGGATACCTGGCTTGCCTATATATAATGCCAGATCTACTCAATGTTAAATTGTTGTTTTATTTGCAATAAAGAGCAGGTGGATATGTGAAATGCGTCATGGACGTGAGTTCCCTGGGACCTATAAAAAGCCTGTGCGCTGGAGGCACCGTGTTAAAGCAAGTTCTGATCACTGTCTTTAAATTATCCAATGTATCCGTGCTCAGAAGGAGTAACAGCTTATTTTTTAGCGCAATCTCTTGTAAAACATTTGATTCCCATACTGATTTTTTTTTTTTCTGAAATATAAAGGTATGGCCAGTTTGAAATGATAAAACATGAGTGTAGCTACTAACATCTGGTGTTATTTTTGGAGGAAAACATACATTTATATGAGTAGCTTTCCTCATTGCATAGGAGAAGAACTACACATGCGTTAGTATAATTAAATATCATCATTGTTGACATGTTGAAAACAACGAAGAAGAATACTTACAAATCCAGTAAGGAGCTAATGTATATAATTGGTTGCTGTATGTTATGAACAATAACAAGTAGAAAGTACGTGAATTATATAGAAAAGGTATATAATGTCATGCATTTCTGAAAATATAAGTGTCAACATAAAATAGATACAATATGGAAAAAGCCAAAGATGTAACAGATATTTTCATTTTTACAGTGAATAGCCATATATTTTTCCCATTTGATAATTATTTTCTTCTATAATGAATATTTTTAAGTAAATGATAATACTAATATCCAACTGAAAGTTAAAATTTAACCTCTCAGGAATGAAAAAGTAGGTAAGAGATAAAACTATTAAAAAGAGGTAAAATTCTTAGTAGACATATTTTTTGTGGATGATAGAAGAGTATTACACATCACCAGAAACATAAGAAAATTTAATACCTTCATTAAGCAAGTTTAATAAGCTTGAAGTTTTAGTGTCTGCACGGCCAAATGATGAGTCTACCTACCCTCTCATCACCCTGTACAGCAACCAGATGCAAGTTGAAAAAATTCTCAGAACTATATCAGAGTGGCAATGGGTTCAAAACATAAATTCCTAAAAGATAGTAAAATTATCTCTCTTTTTAAATTATTCAATACCATATAAACAGTCTGTCAACAGAATGGTATGCCTGAGGAAGAGTTAAGCATAATGGGGAGTATTCATTGGGATCAAATGTAAGTTGGCGATATTTATTTAGAACGCACTCTCTCATAGAAAAGTGAATTTATGAACTATCATATTGACTAATTAATATAGATACATAATAGATTTAACTTTTTATAATACAGGGCTTGGTCCTGTGGATAAAAATGATGAATAATATCTTGTCTCTGCTTTCCAGAAATCAGGAAGAATGTAGTGAAAGCTATACGTACAAAGTAATCACAATAATACATTTTAAATGTTTTAATAGATATTTAAGTCAAATTCCTAGAGTAGTGCACTTGAATTAAAAGTCTGCAAATGTTTTATGATAATGATAAAAAGAACAGCAGACAACAGATAAAAACAACAACAGTCTTTACAATAGGTAAAGATCTCAGTGGTTGAAACTTTTCCTTCACCCTCCACTTCCTGCTCCACTTGTCAGTAGGAAGATCTATGTGAGATTACATGTGATAAAATTTAGGCACAGGGCTTCCCTGGTGGCGCAGTGGTTGGGAGTCCGCCTTCCTGATGCAGGGGACATGGGTTCGTGCCCCGGTCCGGGAAGATCCCACATGCCGCAGAGCGGCTGGGCCCGTGAGCCATGGCCGCTGAGCCTGCGCGTCCGGGGCCTGTGTTCTGCGGCGGGAGAGGCCACAGTAGTGAGAGGCCCCCGCGTACCGGAAAAAAAAAAAAAAAAAAAATTTTTAGGTACAAACTAAAGGCAAAGAAGACAGTTCCAGCAAGTATGAAAAACTTGCCATTCCTTTTTTTCAGGTAAAAAAATGTAATATAAATAATTTTATACTAGCATCAGTTGTCTCTTCAATGTTTTGTAATGAAAGGAATATGGTCCCTTAAAAGCACAAAATATGTCTTCATGATAATTTTAAAGTTACATTTTTATTTTTATTTGACACTCTACTAAAAAATACTTATAAAATAAATCTTCAAAAGTGTCCTACATACCGAATTATTAGGCTGTTAAAAAGGATGTACTTCATGATTAGATGTATTTTCATTCAAATGTCAGTTTATCCATGTAATTTCCAATGTTATGTTAAGATCTTTAACAAACATAAAAATTACTGAGCTACCAACTATTAGAGCACCTTTAATTTTGATTTCTATTATAATTCTGTTTTGTAATTCTCAGTAAAATTTTCTAATGCTGTGTCTCAATTGTTAATATTATTGGAATCTCATCACCTGTGATTTCATTTTTAACTGAAGAGATTCCAGTATAAAAAATCAATAATGTATAAAACAGATGCATTTTGAATATATCTTCAAAATATTATAATATTAGATAGTAAGTTAAAATTTACTGTAATTTTAGGCTTTGTTATTTCATGTAAAATATGTCCATATTTACTGTTTTGTTTTCTAAAACCATATTTCAGTATTTCCATTGCTTAATCCTCAGTTAGGATTCTTTGATTATAGGAAACAAAGAAATCAAACTCCCATTAGCAAAAGCTCATTTTTTTTTTTCCCGTGACTTGGGAAGACTAGAAATAATGTGGTTTTAAGCAAAACTTGATGCAGGTACTTAGAGAAATTATCAAAATTCATTCTTCCTGTTTTCCTTTCTCTCCTCCACTTCTCAGTGTGCTGAGAAAAATGTGGTTGATAATTCCTGATTCTCATTCAGCTGGATGTATTATCCAAATCTGCCTTTTCCTTAAGCTCCTAAAATGAAAGAAACATATATCTGGGGAAGAATAAAGATCTGCCTAATTTAACAAATGCACAATAGAATGTGATAACTGAATGTCCTGGAACACATTCTCAAACTTATGGCTGGCAAAGAAATATGCTAGGAAGGCAGCCCTACCCCATTCACATGAATAGATGGGGGGAAGGAACAGTTACTCAAAGAAGGAAGGAGGGAGTCTCTGAACAGACAAAATCAACTCTGTTATATTAAAATATAAACTTCAAAAGCTTAGAAGCATGAATGATAAGAATAAAAAATAAACCTGTCAACCATTTATTAACTAACTCGTTAATTAAGAGACTAATGAGATGGTATAGCTGATTCAAATATCATTTGAAGAACTGAGATACGTATAAGTACATTAAAATGGCATGCAGAAATAAGGTGTTTTTAATAAAGAAATGTACAGTTAATACTGTTATCTTTTCTACTAGAAAAGAGACATTTACATTACATTACTATTAGGCCTATAATCAGTTGCTTTGCTACAAGTAAGTATCAGTGAATAGAAAATCAGACCAAGGTACATATGAGATAATCCTCATATGGACCTGTTAGATAACACCCAGCACAAAACTGAAAGAACAATCCACAATCCCATTGACATGTTTCCAAATCTGGATATTTTTTCTTAACAGGTGAAATATGCAAAACACATAATTTGGAGTCGAGGCTTTCTTTTTCTAAACTTTGCTTATTACTTTAGACCAGGCACTGAATTTCTCTGATATCTTGTTTTTCACATCTAAAAATCTGTCTACCAAACTTCAAATATATTGTTTCTTAGGAAGAACAATTCTTTTAAACTACGTTATACATAAACTTATTATCATTATACAAAACAACTTTAGTGCTCTTCTATACCAACTCTACTCAGACCTAAACAACAGATACATTTTGGTGACCATTATGTTTCAGGTACTACACTATGCTAGAAATACACAAGTGGTTAAAGTATGAGATCTTCTCTAAGTAATGTGAGGTCAATTATAAAGAAAAATGTGTAAATGAGTATTATGTTATAGAATTGCAAGTGCTATAAAGAAATCTATGTAATAATTTTCAAATGGGATTGAAGCTGGAAATTGGACATAATCAGTCCTATCTCAGTGTTTCAAGGTGAGGGGTAAGTACTGATGGGGACTGACCCCTGAACTCAGGAAAATAGATATGTGTGGTAATAAATGTAGACAACCTTTAGCTCTCATTATCTGTCTTCCTTGTTAGATGGTAAATTTTGAGGACAAGCAATCATGTATCTTTTTTTTTTTTTCAGTGAAACATCTCAAGACTAAGTGTTATGATAGCAAGTAGGTGCTCAATATTGTTCAATGAATGGGTTATAGCAAAAAGATCAACATAATCAATGACACTCATTTTATAGCTTAGTGTTCAATAATATTTAGTGATTCAAACTGAAAGTGAAACAAAACCTTACCATATACAATAGGAGTTATATATACTTAAAAATATAGTGAGAACATCCCAAAGGGTTATAATTAAAAAAAAAAAATTAAGGGATTAAGTATAGCATGATTTATACTACATATTCAAAGATGCTCATGTTATACTATTAACAATATATTTTAAAAACAATATTCAGTGTGGTAGATTTATTCCATTTACTTCCATAAGGAATGAATCAAATTTATTTCTCACTTTCCATCACCAGGTAGCAAATAGCCCTCAGATGCTTGTCAAAATCCTAAACCAAACATCTTAACTGGTGGAAACTATTTTTAAAAAACTATGGGATACTATATCCAGTTTTATGGCCTGAATTGATTTGATGGAAACAAAAATCACCTGGAAATGATTTTTTCCAGCTGGGAACATCTTTCACCACAGTTCTTTTCCCTTCCCTGTCAGATCTCATTTTATTCCTATATCCTTAAACACTTCAGTAACTTTTTGCTCTGTTTCCATTTATGAGCATGCCAGTGACATCCCCAAGTTTCTTCTCATCTCACTTTTGATGTTCCTATATAATTTTACACCTCATCTTTTTCAGCAAGCACAGGGAACACTTTCAAATACTTTTTTATATCTTCCCCAACTTTAAATTGGCAAAATGTATTGTGCAATGAGGGATATTCTACTTAAATTAGCAATTCATGTTATTTGATGTTGTAACCATTAGTTTTAAGTGCCTTAATTATTTTACCCTTTTTCTTTAAAATTTTAATAAGTGTAGGTATGTATTTTTATAAGAATTATTTGCTTTCTTATGAATATTTATCTCTTATAAGTTGAGATCATTATTACAGCATCTTAGTTCACCGTGGCACATAACTCGCCAACATTCTAATAAAATACAGCAAATGAAATGTAAACTGGTATAACTTTTAAAGCTCTAAACATTGTGTTTGTTGGAGACAGACATTTTTCTTATAGTTTCCGCAGTCTTGCTTTCAGACAGAATTAAATATTCTTAGACCTGAATTTAATTTAATACTCATTTTCTGCTTTTGGTACTGTTATATTAGACCATTGCCTAATGAGAACAAAATTATTTTCATTTTTATTCTTTAAATTATTTTGTATATTCCAAGCCAGAAAAACATCTTAAGGAAATTATCAAACTTCCTCTTGTGTTTTTTGTACCCAATAGAAATATATGTGTTATTATCCATCATTCATAAATCAGTTCAGTCTTCTTTAGATTTTTCCCTATGAAATGTTGATAATGCATTTGACTAAAGAAGCAATAGAGATATATCACCTGTTTTCATTGCTGAGAAAATGAAAACAATATCTACAAAAATAATTAAAATATTTCATAAATCAAAATGTCTTTGGCTGTCAACAAAAAAGAAGAGGAAGATTTACATATAAACTTCATTTATAAGTAGAGTGTCTCACCAAAACCAAGTATATTGCTCGGGAAATATCAAAGTTACAATGTTAAAATATGACTCAATGCTTCACAACCATTAGCCCACAACTTTGATATTTTAAATTAGTAGCTTAATAACATTTGGTGATTACCACGCATTGGGTGCAGCTTCCAAAGGGGGCTTGATAAGTAAGGGAGTACTACTACTTTATGGAGAAATTGGGATAAATGGATAGTTGGATGAGGGATTAAAACTAATTTTTGGTGAACTACTTCATAGCTGGGACTGAGCTTACAAAACCTTTTAATCAACTGAAGACTCCTTGAGGTCACTTTTTTCCCTCAATTTATATTACTTAGGATACTCATAAAATATATCTATTCTTTCTAAATTATAAAATATGTAAGTGATCGGAATTTGAATATGGACAATTTGAAATTTAAATCGAGGCCCCTTTGTCCTTTTCTTTTATTCTCGCCTTAAGCATGCCTAATTTGTCCAGCTGTCTCAAACCACCTTTCTTGTCTCCATATATCACCCTTAAGTTGTTCTTTTACTCTCAGGATTGATAGTGTAATAATAGTGAGAGTGATTTCTTTCCCAGAAACATTTCATTTAAAGGTAAATCCTTGTACTAATGTCATCAGCTGGTAAATGAGGAAGGGCTTAATTTGTCTGGGAGCTTTATATGGCTCTGTTTATTATAGTCACATTTCTTATTGTAGGGCCAACCATCCACTTCATACAGACACCTGAATTTTTATACCATTCTCCTAATAGAATAATCAATATAACTAATTAGTTTTAATAACAAGCTTTGCATGAGGAAATCATGCATTTAGTTCTGATCTCCACTAACTTCTACCTTTGTGAACTTTTGAAATTTATTTGAATTCTCAGAGCATCCATTGACTTTGTTGCTTCATGTGTCAAAAGATTACTTCAGGGGCTTCCCTGGTGGTACAGTGGTTGAGAGTCCGCCTGCCGATGCAGGGGATACGGGTTCGTGCCCCGGTCTGGGAAGATCCCACATGCCGCAGAGCCGCTAGGCCCATGAGCCATGGTTGCTGAGCCTGCGCGTCCGGAGCCTGTGCTCTGCAATGGGAGAGGCCACAACAGTGAGAGGCCTGCATACGGCAAAAAAAAAAAGATTCCCTCAAATCGTTGTTTGGAGAATTTGTGACAATATATTCAAAAGTGATGCAGCTTATTATGATTAAGGGCACGATGTACACAGGAAAAAATCTACTAGGGAACAAATAAACCTACTATGTACCAGGCATCATTCAAATCTAGGTAGTAGATGCCAAAAATGTCTTTTGATTAAGATGTATCTTAAAACAATATTCCCAGGGATTTAGCATTGAAAGAGCCAATGTCATCCCCATCCTTCCTTCTCTTCCTTCCTTCCTTTATTCTGTTTTCCTTCCTTCCTTCCCATTTTCATTTGACATTTGTAACCTTTCAACAGAAGTCCTAATTAAAATCATATTTAATCATAGCTGAAAAAATAAAAGTGTGTTCAAGGAAGTATAGTTAATAACCAGGAAATGGAAAAGAAAGTTGTTGAACCTTCTCCCCACATATGAAATATAACTTTTATATATATACATGCATTATATATATACACAAAAATATATTTATATATATATATACATATATGAGCATAAAGATGGATTTCTATTGCTATTTTGACCTATTTATCTTATGTGCTAAAAATACAATAATTGATTTACAATAGCACTATAGAGTATTGTGAGACCTGAAAATGTAATTCCTCTTCATTATTCTTATTTATTAATTTTTTGGTGTAGGCATAGAGAATAATTGTGATAGAATAAGTTTTTAAGATACCTGTAGAGCAATAAGTGGTGCTGGGAAAATTGGACAGCTACATGTAAAAGAATGAAATTAGAACACTTCCTAACACCATACACAAAAATAAACTCAAAATGGATCAAAGACCTAAATGTAAGGCCAGACACTATAAAACTCTTAGAGGAAAACATAGGCAGAATATTCTATGACATAAATCACAGCAAGATCCTTTTTGACCCACCTCCTAGAGTAATGGAAATAAAATAAAAAATAAACAAATGGGACCTAATGAAACTTAAAAGCTTTTGCACAGCAAAGGAAACCATAAACAAAACAAAAAGAGAACCCACAGAATGGGAGAAAATGTTTGCAAATGAAGCAACCGACAGAGGATTAATCTCCAAAATATACAAGCAGCTCATGAAGCTCAGTATCAAAAAAACAAACAACCCAATCCAAAAATGGGCAGAAGACCTAAACAGACATTTCTCCAAAGTACACATACAGATTGCCAACAAACACATGAAAAGATGCTCGACATCACTAATCATTAGAGACATGCAAATCAAAACCACAATGAGGTATCACCTCACACTGGTCAGAATGGCCATCATCAAAAAATCTACAAACAATAAATGCTAGAGAGGATGTGGAGAAGAGGGAACCCTCCTGCACTGTTGGTGGGAATGTAAATTGGTACAGCCACTATGGAGAACAGTATGGAGGATCCTTAAAAAACTGCAAATAGATCTACCATATCACCCAGCAATCCCACTACTGGGCATATACCCTGAGAAAACCATAATTCAAAAAGATACATGTATCACAGTGTTCATTACAGCAAAATTTACAATAGTCAGGACATGGAAGCAACCTAAATGTCCATCGACAGATGAATGGAAAAGAAGATGTGGCACATATATACAATGGAATATTACTCAGCCATAAAAAGGAACAAAATTGAGTTATTTGTAATGAGGTGGTTGGACCTAGAGTCTGTCATACAGAGTGATGCAAGTCAGGAAGAGAGAAACAAATACTGGATGGTAACACACATTTACAGATTCTAAGAAAACCGTACTGATGAACCTAGTGGCAGGGCAGGAATAAAGACGCAGATGTAGAAAACGGACCTGAGGATGCAGTGGGGGAAGGGTAATCTGGGACAAAGTGAGAGTAGCATTGACATATATACACTACCAAATACAAAATGGATGGCTAATGGGAAGCAGCCACATAGCACAGGGAGATCAGCTCAATGCTTTGTGATGACCTAGAAGAGTGGGATAGGGAAGGTTGAAGGGAGGCTCAAGAGAGAGGGGATATGGGGATATATGTATACATATAGCTGATTTACTTCGTTGTACAGCAGAAACTAACACAACATTGTAAAGCAATTATACTCCAATAAAGATATAAAAAAATACCTGCAGAGGCAGGAATTAGAATTGATTATAGCTGGTTGTAATATGAAGAAATGTTATGTATGACAAGTCCTGATATTAGCAGAATTTAAATCATATGGATGAGAGAAATTCCTACTAATTTCATATGATTACTATCATAATCAGAATTAAGCTGTAGCTTTAGTTGTGGATTTTCCTAATTAGAGTGCCTTAATTTATGATATTGACAAGCGTTTTAATACATTTCATTTAAAATTCAATCTCACTGTTTTCCAATCTTGTTAACTAAAATGTGTTTCAAGAATATTCAAGTCCTTTTCACTCAGGACTTCTTCTATGGAAAAAGAAAGTGTAAATATCATATGCTTACAGTTTCCTTGGGGATTTGTTTTACGTTTCCCACCAACCATTATAGTAAAAGCATATAGTAAAAAAATTCATCTAAGTAATTTATCATTAGTTAAGTGTTATTTCAAGACAGTGTATTCGTTATAGATATTTTGTTACCAAATTTGGGGAATTATTTATCAGGCTATAAACCTACTGAATACGTATAATTTTGGAGGTGGTTATATTCACTTATTTGGTCAATATTGGGAATTTTTTCATCAATTTCTTTTAATAGCATTGAAGGTGAGAATCTAAAAGATAACTGTTTATATCTGCACAGATAATTATTAATTTTACTTTCTTTAGGGTTTAAGCAAACTTTTCATATTTTTTAAAACTAGGATAAAATTCCAATAATTGTCTTTCTCAAAAGCAATTTTACCATTTCCCCTTAACTACTCATTTAATACTGATGAGTTCTAGGATGATATTTAGTCTCCTGATTCATTCACAAAAGATCATTAGTATACTTTATAATAAGTCAAACCAAAGGCTTAGGTGGAATAAAAATATTCTTAACAAAATAAGTGTGCCATATTTCTATTCCTCTATGTATACCTACATCTACATCTATAAAGTCACTTATATTTAGCAAAAGATACCATAAAATACTCAGCAGAGAAATGGTAGATATGGGAAAATATAGATTTTTGGTATGGATGGCAGCAAGAGGTATAATAAAGTAACTTGTGGAAAAATGTGCAAAGTCACTAGTAGTACAAGATAAGTAAATTATTGTAAACTGATAGGTCTTTCAACATATCAGACTACAAACAATGAAACAATTAAAAATTATTTATGTCTTCCAGAGGCATGATTAGAAGAGTATTTACATACATGTCAGGTGTAGGCATTGTTTTGAAATGAATCAGGCAACATTTATTAAAACTAAAATCAGCAACTATACTCCAATAAATTTATTTTAAATAAATAAAAATTTTTTAAAACCTTAAAATCAAAATTAACAATATAGATGGTCTGTGAACTAGTTTATGCTGAGTCTTGGACTCTCTCAAAATGAAGGCACCAAGGCGAACAGACATATAAGCAATAATATTTATTAAATATGATCAAGAAAAATTTAAAGCAAAATACATGCCCATCAAAGGGTTTGCTGGGGGAGAGAAAGCAAAAGGAAAGAGGGGAAAAACTGAAAAGGAAAAAATGGTGCATTTGATTATTACGTACATTAGAATAGTCTGTCCTTTAGTTACTTATTTGGGTTCAGCAAATAGATGACATTCTGAACGTTGTACAATGTAGTGTGTGTGTGTGTGTGTGTGTGTGTGTGTGTGTGTGTGTGTGTGGCGAGGGAGAGGCAAAGAAAGAGGGAGAGAAGGAGGGAAGGTGATGAAGGGAAGAAAGAGAGAGTGTATAAGGTTATATTTGGAAATAAAGTAAAAATAACAAATAGTTGAATGGAACGGGTCCTATATTTCTTTATCTAACTTAATATTGCAAAGTAGCTCTCCAATTAACCCTCTCCTGGAAAGCTAAGACATTAAGAGAGGGATTGTTAGTGTTTATGTGTGTATGGGCGGTATAAAGTGGGATTAATCTTACACTGGCTTAACTATTTAATATTACTTAGGGAGACAATATTTGGCAAGAGAAATAAAAACATTGCTTTAGTCAGAATGAGCTGACCACTACTAATCTCAATTCTGTTGTGGATATAAAATAATGGCATTCACTTTTAAGACATACAGTGTGGTATGTGTTTCTATTTGTCATGATTAGAAAGTATAAACATATTTTCTGGAGTTAAAAGCCTAATACAGAGGTCTATAGTCTAGTAATATCCTAGAGTGAGAAAAGTAGATACACACATTTTCTTCTCCTACAGAAAAAAATAGATACATACTGCCTTTTTCTAACACTCAAGAAAGTTAAAAGTTACGTCTTTATTATTATTATTTATTTATTTATTTATTTATTTTATTATTTTTTTTATTTGCGGTACGCGGGCCTCTCCCGTTGCGGAGCACAGGCTCCGGACGCGCAGGCCCAGCTGCTCCGCGGCATGTGGGATCTTCCCGGAGCGGGGCACGAAACTGCGTCCCCTGCATCGGCAGGCGGACTCGCTACCACTGCGCCACCAGGAAAGCCCAAAAGTTACGTCTTTATATCAGATGGATTGAAAACTCGGAGGACCTGATAATGTGTTTCTTTTAAACAGCCTCATTTTGATGGAGCATGAAAAAATGAGAGGTATTATAGTATTTTGCTGAAGGAAAATGGTGGTAGCTTCAAAGATTCTGTCCTCACAGGAACCTGTTTCACATCTCCAAGTGTTGATGTAGACACTTGAGGCTATTGGAGAACAAAGCTTTCATAAATCCCAATAAGAGAGGCTATAAGCAAAATTTTTTCCCAGATAAAAGTACAGAATTAACTCTCACAGAAATACAAAGAATGAAGATTTCTAAAGTTTAAATTATTTATTGGTTAGCTATATGCACATATTTACATTCTCATGTCTTTAAATGAGGCTGGAAGTCCTTAAATATGTAGAATGTAAATAGTAAATGTTTATGAATATTACATAATTTTATGAAGGATTCATTACACTGCAGCCTTAGACCAAAGCTTTAAGTCCATAACATAGGATTTTACTCACTAGTTATGCCTTTATTATTTTCAGTGATTAATTATTTTAATGTGTTCTGAAATGTATCCACATTAACATGATTTCTGGCCTGTAGAATTATGAAATTATAGTGAGCTTTCCATTGTTCACAGTGCCAAAAATAGCATGATAGTATGTATGATGTACAGAATGGCATTTAAAGTTATTCAAAAGTCTCAGAAGAAATTTCAATACGTTGTCAGTAGGACCACTGTACACTGAATAGGCTGCATGAGGAATTGAACACTAGCATAAATCTCTTCTTCATTCTACATTTCATATTTCCATTGCATTCTATCTTTAAGATATCTGTTAAGACATTTCATCTGTGTGTCAATATGGCATGCTGATATATTTATATTGTCTTTGTAAGCAAATTAATGTTTCTCTGCTATAATGAAAAACAATATAATCAAAATAGTTCCATATGTAATCAGTATTTTGTTTTAAAGGCTACATGTTTATTGGTTTGTAGTGCCCTAATTATTTTTCTCTCCCTGAAGATAACTTTCATAAAAGGTCATTTCTTTTCTTGAACAGGTAAATGGGATATTTACAAGTTGGCAATATGTAACCTTATAGTAGGATACCTAATGGAGCATGGCAAAAAACAAATGAAACAATTTGACTGGCTGATAACCATTTCAAGCTATGCTAGTTTCAAGGCAATTACAGCAGTTAGAACATATCCAACTATTCAAACATTAACTGCATTTTTGTTAGTGCAAATCTATAACCATTACATGATTTAAGTAATCTTTAATAATACGAAACATTTCCCATTACTTCATGTGACATGTATAGCTAACTGGCAAAGAAAACCTATGAAATACTGAGAAATTGTTCTCTAAATTTGACCAGATGAATTCTCGTGAGCTGTCTAAGGAATCCAGTTCAACTTCTTAAACACATTAATTTCATCAGAAAATCAAAGTGAATGGAAGAAAATAATCTTTAGAGATAAAGAATTTATTTACTATAGCTTTTCTTCATTTCTGTAAAATCCCAATGCGTAGTTTTGCATAAGCATAATTGTTGGGTTAGCATATATATATTGACAAAAATCTAGAGCAGTGATGCTATTATTATTATAAAAATATTACAAATTTTATTGATAGTGTTACAACATCTACTTTACTTGTTGGGTTAGTGACAATGTACTTAATTTTCTTTTCCAAAAACAGTAGGCTGATATCTACACTGTGAAGTAATAGAATTATTAGGCAAATACTTCTATAACTTCCTAATATATTAGTTATGTAATACATTGTTTTGAATTCTTAACATTTTCCAGATATTCATATAGGTACTAGGGAAATATAATAAACAAGTTACAGGCCCTATTCTTAAAGTTTTTGTGTTCTACAGGAAGAAACATAGCAGAAAATAAACATTCCACTGCTTTCTATGATTTGACACTGTATACAAGTATCATGAAAATAGCATTGATGAAGAGCTGGTGCTAATTTACCTAGGAAGGTCAAGAAAGGTATGACACATTTTATGAGGGGTACATGAAATGAGATGTGAAATATGGGAAAAAAAAGAGTCACACAGACATCTAGAGAAAAGCTTTCATAAAGAAAAACAGTACGTGTAAAGGTCATGATATGGTAATAAAGTTGGCATATCCAAGGAATGTTAAAGTGGCTGCTGGGATGGGTCACTCAGGTTCCACCCTCCCAGGACAAAAGCATTCCCACACTGCAGAGGATTGCTGAAAATTTTGCTTGAGAAAGTTGATTATATTTATATCTATATAAATATAGATATATGTATGTCTGTTTATGTCTTTATATCTATATATATCTATCATAAAGCTAGACCAAAGCTCTAACACGGTAACAGAGCTAGGGAGGAGAGCAAAAGCCAGAGTCTTAAGACTACATTGAGAAGTCTGAGAGAAGAGGAGTTAAAAACAATTGAGAAGGAGTAATCAGAAAGACAGGAGAGGTGGGGTGCTGGTGAATTTTTAACGACTGACTTACAGAAGGGCAGAGGGGAGCAACTTTATAGTGTGTGTTAATTCCTGTGTTGGCAACCCTCCCACTATGGCTTATTTCAACCTATCAAAGCAAAGTCACTGGAGGCAGAGTTGGGAAGAGAGATACAGTAGGATATTATAGAGCATTTCCACCATATATATGCAATAGACCTAAATAATCTCAAGAGCACAGTAATAGTAAAATGTAGTAAAATGACTGATTAATAAGTTTTGAGTATTTACTACTTCAGTTTTTAATATTATTTATTGTGAGTTTATATAATTTAATTTTTATAAATGGCTCACAAAATACACGAGAATTAAAGGATCAGCTCTTAGGAGCCAGTTCAAGCCAGAAAGCACACCAATGGGCAGGAGACAAGTGAATTATGGAGGCAGATTGAATGTCTAGAAAAGAGACACTGAGATAAAAGTCAGGAATTCAAAAGGTTTTTCAGGGGGTAATATTTTTGAAAGAAAAAGTGGAGGAAGCAGAATTTTGTAAGAGAGGCTGTCAGACTGTGATATGGTCCTGACACAATCACAGCCAGATCATTGGTGAGCAAAGATTTCCTATTACTGGAGTCCCATATTGGGAAGAAATGGCTTAGCTCTATACCATTGCCTTTCTCAGTTGTTGGCCAGGGATCATTTAAGAAGGGCATAAAATGAAAAAGAACTAACAGTGGGATGCAGTCAGCCACTTTCCCTCCTTACTGCTGGGCAACGCTTCCTTTCTTGAAAGGGTGTCAGAGGGGCACATCTCTGTGGCTGCCACAGTTACCATGAGGTAGGAATGACCAACCATGATAAATTATGCTTTGTAATTGAATGAGGTAAACACAGAGAATGAACTCTTGGGAGTAATGAGATGTAAGTCATTGGCAGCCTTCATCAGTGGTTTTCAACCTGATCTGAGAAAGAATATGAGATGAGAAATGGAGACTTTGAGCATAAGTGTTTCTTTCAAGAATTAAAAGGGAGTGTACTTAAACAGATTCATGCATCAAACTAAGAAACAGGGTGAGGGAGGAACACTCCCAAATTCATTCTAAGAGGCCACCGTCACCCTGATACCAAAACCAGACAAGGATGTCACAAAGAAAGAAAACTACAGGCCAATATCACTGATGAACATAGATGCAAAAATCCTCAACAAAATACTAGCAAACAGAATCCAAGAGCACATTGAAAGGATCATACACCATGATCAAGTGGGGTTTATTCCAGGAATGCAAGGATTCTTCAATATATGCAGATCAATCAACATGATGCACCGTATTAACAAATGGAAGGAGAAAAACCATATGATCATCTCAATAGATGCAGAGAAAGCTTTCGACAAAATTCAACACCCATTTATGATAAAAACCCTGGAGAAAGTAGGCATAGAGGGAAGTTTCCTCAACATCATAAAGGCCGTATATGACAAACCCACAGCCAACATCGTCCTCAATGATGAAAAACTGACAGCATTTCCACTAAGATCAGGAACAAGACAAGGTTGCCCACTCTCACCACTCTTATTCAACATAGTCTTGGAAGTTTTAGCCACAGCAATCAGAGAAGAAAAGGAAATAAAAGGAATCCAAATTGGAAAAGAAGAAGTAAAGCTCTCACTGTTTGCAGATGACATGATACTATACATAGAGAATCCTAAAGAGGCTACCAGAAAACTAGTAGAGCTAATCAATGAATTTGGTAAAGTAGCAGGATACAAAATTAATGCACAGAAATCTCTGGCATTCCTATACACTAATGATGAAAAATCTGAAAGTGAAATCAAGAAAACACTCCCCTTTACCAATGCAACAAAAAGAATGAAATATCTAGGAATAAACCTACCTAAGGAGACAAAAGACCTGTATGCAGAGAATTATAAGACATTGATGAAATAAATTAAAGATGATACTAATAGATGGAGAGATATGCCATGTTCTTGGATTGGAAGAATCAACATTGTGAAAATGACTCTGCTACCCAAAGCAATCTACAGATTCAATGCAATCCCTATCAAACTACCACTGGCATTTTTCACAGAACTAGAACAAAAAATTTCTCAATTTGTATGGAAACAAAAAAGACCCCGAATAGCCAAAGCAATCTTGAGAACGAAAACCGGAGCTGGAGGAATCAGGCTCCCTGACTTCAGACTGTACTACAAAGCTACAGTAATCAAGACAGTATGGTACTGGCACAAAACAGAAATATAGAACAATGGAACAGGATAGAAAGCCCAGAGATAAACCCACACACATATGGTCACCTTATCTTTGATAAAGGAGGCAGGAATGTACAGTGGAGAAAGGACAGCGTCTTCAATAAGTGGTGCTGGGAAAACTGGACAAGTACATGTGAAATTATGAGACTAGAACATTCCCTAACACCATACACAAAAATAAGCTCAAAATGGATTAAAGACCTAAATGTAAGGCCAGAAACTATCAAACTCTTAGAGGAAAACATAGGCAGAACACTCTATGACATAAATCACAGGAAGATTCTTTTTGCCTCTCCTAGAGAAATGGCAGTAAAAACAAAAATAAACAAATGGGACCTAATGAAGCTTCAAAGCTTTTGCACAACAAAGGAAACCATAAACAAGACCAAAAGACAACCCTCAGAATGGGAGAAAATATTTGCAAATGAAGCAACTGACAAAGGATTAATCTCCAAAATTTACAAGCAGCTCATGGAGCTCAATAACAAAAAAACAAACAACCCAATCCAAAAATGGGCAGAAGACCTAAATAGACATTTCTCCAAAGAAGATATACAGACTGCCAACAAACACATGAAAGAATGCTCAACATCATTAATCATTAGAGAAATTCAAATCAAAACTACAATGAGATATCATCTCACACCAGTCAGAATGGCCATCATCAAAAAATCTAGAAACAATAAATGCTGGATAGGGTGTGGAGAAAAGGGAACCCTCTTGCACTGTTGGTGGGAATGTGAATTGGTACAACCACTATGGAGAACAGTATGGTGGTTCCTTAAAAAACTACAAATAGAACTACCATATGACTCAGCAATCCCACTATTGGGCATATACCCTGAGAAAACCATAATTCAAAAAGAGTCATGTACCAAAATGTTCATTGCAGGTCTATTTACAATAGCCAGGAGATGGAAACAACCTAAGTGTCCATCATCAGATGAATGGATAAAGAAGATGTGGCACATATATACAATGGAATATTACTCAGCCATAAAAAGAAATGAAATGGAGTTATTTGTAGTGAGGTGGATGGACCTAGAGTCTGTCATGCGGAGTGAAGTAAGTCAGAAAGAGAAAGAGAAATACCGTATGCTAACACATATATATGGAATCTACGAAAAAATGAAATGTCGTGAAGAACCTGGGGCAAGACGGGAATAAAGACACAGACCTACTAGAGAATGGACTTGAGGATATGGGGAGGGGGAGGGGTAAGCTGTGATAAAGTGAGAGAGTGGCATGGACATATGTACACTACCAAACGTAAAATAGATAGCTAGTGGGAAGCAGCCGCATAGCACAGGGAGATAATCTTGGTGCTTTGTGACCACCTGGATGGGTGGGATAGGGAGGGTGAGAGGGAAGGAGACGCAAGAGGGAGGAGATATGGGAACATATG
>RJWK010006857.1:0-16054 GCA_004363435.1 Platanista minor | reverse complement strand
GGTGCTTTGTGACCCCCTGGATGGGTGGGATAGGGAGGGTGGGAGGGAGGGAGAGAGACGCAAGAAGGAGGAGATATGGGAACATATGTATATGTATAATTGATTCACTTTGTTATAAAGCAGAAACTAACACACCACTGTAAAGCAATTATACTACAATAAAGATGTAAAAAAAAAAATAAACAAAACAGGGTGGTAGTAGAGACATAGGAAGCATAGGAATGTTCCAAAATATTTAAAATTTTTCATAAGCAACTTAATAGAAATAAAAATGTCTTCAGAAGAAAGATAATTTGGTTGTAACAAATTTCCCCACTTTATTTAAAGAAACAGATGACTCAGTAAATTGTTCTTGGTTTTCATTATATCCATCTTTTGAAGAAAATCAGGAATAAAGAGATAGTGGGTTTTGTCCAAAAATGGCAATAGATCTACACTGGAAACATTGGGGAAATGACATTTCCTCCTAAGAGTTATATCACTTTTTGGAGCCAGAAATTCTTTCATTGAATTTGGGGATTAAATGACCTCTGTATAGAATGGTTGTTTCTACTCCAGTGTCCCTTTAATGGTGAAAGGCATTTTTAGTGAAATAAAAGGTCTTTTCATTGCAAAATGTTAACACATTTTTGGTCATTAAGCTAACAAGTAGTTGAACAAATAGTAAGACTCCCTTAACTGATGTGTGCCTAGCTTCCAGTTTTGACATATACAAAGATCTTGGTGAAAGAATATTGGTAAAATTATACTAAAAACTATGAAAACAAGAGGGATTTCTGTGCATTTCTAAACATCTAGATCTTATTCCTTTAAAATTGACTTTCATTTGTTCTTCAAACATGCCAAGTTTGCTGCTGCATTTGCTGTTGCCACTGCTGCCCAGAATGCCCCACACTGGACTTTTGCATGACTGCTCATTCAGGCATCAGCTCACATTTCATCTGCTTATTAAGCCCGACATAGATCACCCAACTGAACTATCCTCCAACTCCTCAGTGAAGCTCTACCACGTTTTTCTCCTAGCACTTACCAGTTTCTGAAATTATATAGTGCATTAACTTTCATTCTGCATTATACTAATGAAAACAATGATTTTCTCCTGTTCACTCCTCTATGAATGTTGCTACCAAGAAGTAGAACAGAATAGGACACATCATAGGACCTAAATAAAGAGATGCTGAATGAATGACAATTTAATACCTTATTTATAGTGTAAAGTTATTAATATTTGCTGATGTTTAAAATTAGTTTTATAAACAGCCCATTTTTCTCACCTCCAAGTATGGGATATTATTATTATTATTATTTTATTTCTTGGCTGCGTTGGGTCCTCGCTGCCCACGGGCTTTCTCTAGTTGAGGCAAGTGGGGGCTACTCTTTGTTGTGGTGGTTTCTCTTGTTGTGGAGCACGGGCTTTAGGCGCGTGGGCGCAGTAGGTGTGACTCGCGGGCTCTAGAGTGCAGACTCAGTAGTTGTGCACGGGTTTAGTGGCTCTGCGGCATGTGGGATTTTCCCTGACCAGGGATTGAAACTGTGTACCTTGCACTGGCAGGTGGATTCTTAACTACTGCACCACTGGGGACATCCCAGAAAGGGGTATTATTTTAACTTCTCTACTGACTTATTCGTTGTCTTCATTTTCTCTCCTTCTACGTACTCTTCATACTGTAACCAGGCTTAAACCATCAACGACCACAAGTACTTATGAAAAAAGTTAACAATAACCTCTAATTTAAAAATTGAAAAAAAATTAAAACAAATTTTTAAATTGAATTGAGTATTTTGGTGCTTGTCGTACCATACTCAGCCTACCTTAATTTAACACTGTAGATCTTTCTTCTATTGACATTTTTCCACTGGCTTCTGGATACTTCTTGATCAAGTTTCCCCTCCTACATCTTTAAGTATTAAATGCAGGTCTCTATCTGTAGTTGGTTCCCCTTCTGCCCACTTTGAGCTGTCACTGTTAGTCCTGTCCATATTTATCTTTTTTTTTTCTTTCCATTCTAACTTCTGTCTTATCCTGTTCCATATCCCTCCTGTATTATATTTTCCTAAATTATTTCAGTAGTCATTAAGCTGGCCTGCCTGAGTCTGGATTTTTGCCTGTATCCTCTACAAAGCTGTCAGAAGAATCTTTCTAAAATAGTAGTCATACTCTAGCTTGAAACTTTAAAATGGTTTTCTTAACCAGTTAATAAACTTCTCAACAGAAAGAAACATGAAAGATTTTGCTCTGCATCCTCAGCATGTTGTTCACAGAGGGCATTCAATAAGTGTTTAAGGAAGAAAGAGAAGGAGGAACAATTGTTCAGACGATGCCAAATTACTGTGAATAATGAATTTTCTCTGCCTCTTGAGGTAAGAAATTAGAAAAAGAGACTTAAACAAAAGATTACAACTCTGGTATTCCCAACTAGTGGTTAAAACCTTGCAAATACGAAAAGTTGAGCAAAGTGGACATTAGAGGGTTGAATGAAGTTAATTTAAATATAAATAATATATGTATATATTCATGTACCTGCATATATGCATTACACATCTACTAGAAGCCGGAAACAGCAAAAACATCAATAATTACTCCTTTTCTTCTTCCTCCATATTGTATTCAAAGAAACCAGTATCAGTGAAAAGGAAAGAAATAGGAGAGTTAGGCAAGGGTAGCAGATTTCTGCAGGGGAAAACTGGGATCAAGGGTGAATTTCTCATTTTAAATAGAAGAGCATATATTAATGCTATTGGTAAGGTTCCATTAGAAATAGAACAAGTGAAGGGAAGAGAGGAGATAATCTGACACATACTTATGACATCTAATCTAGACATATTCTTAAGTGTTTTTAGATGCATTTAGAAACTTGTCCTATCAATAGAGTGTAATCCTTAGGAAGACAACACAAAGGTATGTTTTACCTAATTGTCAGTATGTATAATCTTTTAAAATGATCATATTTAATATTGTAGGTTATTTTGGGTTTCCTGAACAGGTCATGAGGTACAAATATTAATGTATTTATTTGAAAGTGAATATAGCTTGTTTACTCACAATGCAAACCACTGAGAAAATAATTTTCCTGTATAGCAATATTCTAATGAAAAAAGCCATATAGCTTTCATTTACACTCTTATTTGTCCAAAGATAAACTTTTTTGGCCCCTTTTAAATTAAGGGTTTCCATTTTTTGTGCATTTTAAATGTTTTAGGAGCTTTTATATATAAAATAGTTTCATTAAATTTTTTTTGAGTACTTTAAGCAAGGATGGTATAGAAAAAACATAATATTAGTAAAAATGACTTATTTGTGGTACTAGACATTTATTTATGAATAAATGGAAAATTTTCTACTTATGGTCAAACATGAAACAAGATGTTAACATATTTCCATGGACTTCCTCATGATAATTTTTATTTCTAAATTTATGAAGGCAAAGATGAACTTAGATACAGAAAATCTAAAACACAAGACGTGATGTTTCATTCCTAAACACAATATAATTTTCAGGGCCAAGGAAAACATATGTTGCACTTTGACAGAAGAATTCAAATGTTAATTTCATACCAAGAAATAAAGTTGTTTGTTGTCACTGAAATTCAAGGAGTAGAACCTCTCTGTAATTCTTCACAAGACCTACAGCTGGATTATTAGAATAATATCAGTTGTATATACTCTGCACCCTTTATCCCCAGCTGAACACTAAAATAAAAAATAAAATGGATTGTGACACAAATTATAGTGTTTGCATGTCTCATTGTTCATGAATTTGAACTATTACTGTCTATGGATGTGTCCCTGTGTGTATTTAGACTAAATATATCAAACTGTTTCTTTTTTTTTTTTTTGCGGTACGCGGGCCTCTCACTGTTGTGGCCTCTCCCGTTGCGGAGCACAGGCTCCAAATGCGCAGGCTCAGTGGCCATGGCTCACGGGCCCAGCCGCTCCGCGGCATGTGGGATCTTCCTGGACCGGGGCATGAACCCGTGGACCCTGCATCGGCAGGCAGACTCTCAACCACTGCGCCACCAGGGAAGCCCAGCCCTCAAACTGTTTCTTAAACTACTTATATAAAGGGCCACTGAGCTCAAAGTTGTATATTATAATCCTTTCTTTCCTGAAAACAATGACAATATTACAGTGGAACAAATATGATAAATATTGCTATTATGTGTAGAGCTAGAGTTACATTTTATAGTAAGAAATAATAAATAAAGTCAATGTTACTTTATATGACTTTTCCATATGACTAATGAACACATTATCCAGAAGTTAGTAAGAGTCATGCTAAACATGTGATTCAAATGATAACAAAGATATTCATTCATTTTTTTTAAAAAAGATTACCAGCTGTACTAACTTTAAGAGACATGATGTATAATGGGTATGGTTTAAAATTTCTTTATGAAATAAGGAGAAAACAGAATCTAAAATTCTTAATTATAGTGAAATTCAATTTGTGGATTAAATGAAGCAGTCTATGATAATTCTCACTGCTCAAACTGGCACACAGTACTTTTCAAAAGGGTATGCTGTGAAGGAAGAGTATGTAATTTGGAAAACGTTTTTGAATCCGATAATAATTTCCTAAGACATACAGTATACAAAGGTATTATTCACATAATAAAAACTGCAGAAATTATAGCTCCACAAGAATCTTGTAAGCCAGTGGTAGTAGGCAGAAGATGCAATAGGGAGGTCACTCAAAGCAAATTCTGCAATTACCATGATCTATGGATGGCACATATAACATAGGCAATGGATTCATATGGACCTGAGTTTAAATTCAGGCTATTCCACTGACCAGCTCCGTAACATGGGGCAGTAGCCTGGGTCAGTTTATCCTACTCCTGCCTCAGTTTCCTTTTTATTTATTTCTTTTTTAAAATTTAAAAAATTATTTTGGAATATAGTTGATTTACAATGTTGTGTTACTTTCAGGTGTACAGCAAAGTTATACATATATTCATTCTTTTTCGGATTCTTTTCTCATATAGGTTATTACAGGAGATTGAGTAGAGTTCCCTGTGCTATACAGTAGGTCCTTGTTGGTCATCTATCTTATATATAGTATTGTGTGTATGTTAATCCTAAACTCCTGATTTATCCCTCCCAGTGACGTTTCCCCTTTGGTAACGATAAATTTGATTTTGATATCTGTAAGTCTGTTTCTGTTTTGTAAATAAGTTCATTAGTGTAATTTTAAAAATTAGATTCCACATATGAGTGATATCATATGATATTTGTCTTTCTCTATCTGACTTACTTCATTTAGTATGATAATCTCTAGGTCCATCCACCTTGCTGCAATCTTTTTTATGGCTGAGTAACATTTTATTGTTTATAAGTACCACATCTTCTTTATCAATTACTCTGTCGATGGACATTTAGGATCCTTCCATGTCTTGGCTATTGTAAATAGCGCTGCAAAGAAAATTGGGGTGCATTTATCTTTTTGAATGATGGTTTTCTCCGGATACATGCCCAGGAGTGGGATTGCTGGATCATAAGGTAGTTCTATTTTAGTTTTTCAAGGAACCTCCATACTGTTCTCCATAGTGGCTGTATCAATTACATTCCCACCAACAGTGCAAGAGGGTTCCCTTTTCTCCACACCCTCTCCAGCATTTATTGTGTGTAAACTTTTTAATGATAGCCATTCTGACTGGTGTGAGGTGATACCTCACTGTAGTTTTGATTTGCATTTCTCTGATAATTAGTGCTGTTGAGCATCTTTACATGTGCTTTTGGCCATCTGTATGTCTTCTTTGGAGAAATGTCTATTTAGATCTTCTGCTAAGTTTTTTTACCTAAAAATGAGCCACATGAAAATTCAATGGGTAGTGCAGGTAAATGACATAGTACCATTCTAGCACATAAAGAATGTTCTAAGAAAATTGGCTTTTTTTAAAGACATTTTAAAAAAATTGATGTTAGATGCATTGGATATGGTATGTTTAGTAATATAATACTCTTTCATATTTAGTTCAATATTATAGTTTTTTATTTTGAACTTATTTTACATTTCAATGATTACTAAAAGTGGTTTCAGCTCTCCAAATTTATTCTATTAATTTCCCATTTCATCTCTTCCATAGATTAATTTCTAACTGCTTTTTTAACTAAGAGAATTTTTAAATTGTGAGTACTTATATTTGCTGCATACTCTGTCAAGCTGTGGTGGTTGTTAGGCTGCCAACATAGGTATTTAAGGAAAGTAGGACTAACCCTTGACTAGATAGATGAAATTAATTATAAACCTGCCAGCCTTCATTTACCACGCTGGTATATAACTAGTATGAGTGCAAAATCTCTTGTTATTCTCTTTTAAAAATGTAGCTTTTGAATAATAAGGACTAAAACAATCAAAAATTTATACAAGTGTAACTTCTCAAATTTTACAGAGGTCCAAGAATCAAGAAGTGTTGTCTTTCAGAAATAATGTTTCAAGGTCAATAATATTTTAGTCCAGTGTAAGAAAGATTTATTTTTAAGATATCAGAGGTGTTTCTTTTTCTGCAAAGTGTATGTCATGATAGGGGCTTCCCTTCCCTGGTGGCGCAGTGGTTGAGAGTCCGCCTGCCAATGCAGGGGACACGGGTTCGTGCCCCGGTCCGGGAAGATCCCGTATGCCGCTGAGCGGCTGGGTCCGTGAGCCATGGCCGCTGAGCCTGAGCGTCCGGAGCCTGTGCTCCGCAATGGGAGGGGCCACAGCAGTGAGAGGCCCGCGTACCGCAAAAAAAAAAAAAAAGTGTATGTCATGATATTATGGGCATACATTATTAGAAATGATTCACATATTTTCTTTCATATTTAAGCAATACCTTCCTTGTTTTAAAGATAAAGAATCTGTAATTTAGAAGTGAAGTCAAGTTTACAAGGTCAGACAATGGTCTACTGGAATTTGAAAATAATTATAATTCCAAAGGCTTCGTTTTCCTCCACTTCTCTATAGAGCTCCTGAAAGCCAATGAACCAAATGTTATATTATTACTTAAGGAAATATTGAGATTTTGCCAGTTTTAATATGGGTTCTCATGGTTAATTTTATTCAGCAGTAGAGTGAAATTGTTTCATAAAATCATCATGCTTTGATTTTGAAAATATAACCTGGATAGTTCAAATCTACAGCTCACAAATATAATTATTACTTACTACTTATGCTTTGTAGGCATATTATAATTATTAGTTATTCTTTAAAAAAAACCTTTTAAAATAAAGTGGTAATACTTTCTTCGTTATAGACATGAAGAAATGTGACATCCAGAGGTGAAGTGATTTGTTAAAGCTCGAATAAAAAGCCATGGCAGAGTCAGAACTAGAGTCCTTATTTTTTTACTAGGCCATTTTCCCACAGCATATTTAGACACATTGGGAAAGAGAGAGGGAGGGAGGGAGGGAGGGAAGGAAGGATAGATAGAAAGGCTGAGAGAAATTAAAAGGAAATATTTTAAAACCAGGGCAGAGTCAAAAGTTAGTGGTCTTTAACATCAATAAAACCTGAATATGTTTCTAGTGTAATCTTTAAGGAAAAAGGAAGAAAAAGGTCACATTTGAAACACACAAAGAAAAGTAAATTACTTTACAATACCAGAAATAGATCATGATATAGAGACATGTGAAAGAGAGAAAGAATGATTATATGAGAAAGTCATGCAGGACTTTGAGACAATGAGGTCTGTTTGAAGTCCAGTGCTCAAGTAGGGAATCCACTTTTAAAGTTCTACAGGAAAAACTGACTTGAGCCAGAACACAGGTGCTCTGATATCAATAAGGCAAATAGGTACGACAGCCTTAGAGGTTTCTGAAATCTGTATGATAATCTATCTTCCATAGCTTGGGAACATGGAAGTAGTTCATAGTGATTTATTTAACTCATTGAAAACCTTTCCAACCAAACTTGCTACTCCCATCTTTCCATAATTTTTTTAACTGTCTCTCTAAACAGTTAATTAACAAGTATTATTGGGAGTTAAATGGCTAGCAGGGAGAACACTAACATTCTTCCTGTTCAATGTATCACCAGACAAGTCTCTGGAAATATTATTTTATGGCTTTCTAAAAGATATTTGTGATATAATTGAGTAGTGATATCAAAGACAGAAATTAGCAATATGGATCAAAGAAGCAGTGCACTGAGAGGGCAGCACCTGAAAATCCTACTGAATCATCCTAATCTAGATATTTTGCACAAGCCAGGTCCTTAGAAGGAGACTGAGTAGAGTTTAGAAATCTGTGACTTTAAAAGGCATCAAGTAGGAGTTAACAAAATTTTAAACATCTGAATTCAAGAAAAAAATGTTATAGAAAATAGAATTATTTTATTTGAATTCTAGGAGAGATGATATATCTTTCAATAAACTAAAGAAATTGACTTTTGGATCTTGCCTGGAAAATATTCAAAAGTAATGGCTGAAAGTGAAAAAAGAAGAAGCAGAGATAAGGGCTTTGAGTTGCAATTTTAGGTTTATTATCCTCTTTATTACTAGTTGGCTTTGTGACCTTAGAAGAGAAACTTAGCCACTCTGAACATTATTTTTGAATCCATTAGATAATTATACATATCTCATGATATTGGTATAGTAATTTTATTAGATAATGTGTGAAAGTGCTTTGCAAATTGTATAATACTTACAAGTTAGCTGTAACAAACTCAGAATGTTGTGGATCCTTAATTCCAAAACTGGCTTGAAATCCACTACCTAGAATATTTTGGGTGTCTGATTTTCAAGCTATAGATGAGGCTTCCAGAAGTTAGATGTTTCACGATTTTTTTTCACTCTTTGATGGGTTTTACTACTTCAACAAAAAATTATTAATAGCTACCCAGAAAATATGATCGTTTTTAGTTGCACAGAAGATATTGAAAAGTTTTTCCTAACAGTTAAAAAGTAGAGTGTCTGACTTGGTTAAATATTCTGTAATAGACTAAGCTTCTTATCTTGGATTTACTTTTTATGAGCTAATACAGACTTTTATATGTTTACCTGAGATAGAAATTTTAAATATATATATTCTCTTGAGGTACTTGGATGTTCAGGGAACAAATGCCATTGCTGGGTCACATATGAAAGGTAATTGGAAGAGGTTTGGATTTTTTTTTTCCATCTGGTTGATATAGAATTAGTAATATAATGGGTTTGCACCTGGAACTTTCTGCTCATTACAAAATATTGGCAGTTACTGAAGCAGCAGGTTGCAGGACGTATGGCTTCAGTTTATGGAAATACTCGGACCACACACAGACTTTGATCAGCTACAAAAAGAAATGCTCTATGTAAGGGAATGTGACTGAATTGTGCCTCTGCAGGCTTGGTGTCAACAGGAACAGAGTAAGAGTCCTTGTCATGTAAATATATTTGGCCTGAACTCTGCCCAAATGCCAGGGCTCTTTCATTTCTCATGGATTTTATATAGAAGCCCACGGGTAAAACAACTGTTGTTTTGCAGGAGCTGGTATACAGCTTTAGGCAAGGGATATTAAAAAAACAAAACTAAACTAAACCTATTTCAAAGAGAGTATTTCCTTTAACAATAGGTGAATTTATAATTCAAATGTTTGATACATCAAATTAAAATGTATAGGTAAACTAGCAATTCCCTGTAAAATGGACTACAAAATTACACTGTAATAATTTATTCTCTATGTCTTCATTTTAATGCCACTTGGATTGTTTATTAAAAGCCTGCCTAGGGCTTCCCGGGTGGCGCAGTGGTTGAGAGTCCGCCTGCCGACGCAAGGGACTCGGGTTCTTGTCCCGGTCCGGGAAGATCCCACATGCCGCGGAGCGGCTGGGCCCGTGAGCCATGGTCGCTGAGCCTGAGCGTCCGGAGCCTGTGCTCCACAACGGGAGAGTCCACAACAGTGAGAGGCCCGCGTACCGCAAAAAAATAAAAAATAAAAAATAAAAGCCTGCCTATAAACCAAGTCAAGGGTTAGTTGCAAAATCAAATCATAAGCTAAGTTGCTAAGGTGTTGAACGTCTTCTCTTATATCTCTTGGTTTCAAAGATAAATAATTTAAATTCTGAAATTCAACCATAACTATTCTCTTCATGTATTGAAAATGTAAAGAATTGGAGCATGAAGATAATTCAGCATTTTACCATGGATCTAAAGATGATTCTGTAGACTTAAAAGAGTACAATGACCCTAATGACCTTGAGCACCATGTACCAGGGTAACAGATGACTATATGGGTTTACATATTTCTTTTTTGAGGGGCATGTGGTGAAGACATAAATCCTGATTTAATGATTAGTATTTTAATCCAATGATGCCACAGCTATTTCCTCCTTATATCTTAAATCCCAGTAGTTGGTGAAAATATTAATGTCTTTGGGATATTTTAAGCTAAACGCAAAAATTATTGAAAATTTTTCTGGAAATTAAAATTTCCCTAAATTTTTCTGTAACAACCTTCTTTTTAAAATTTTTTTTGCAGTAGTATCATAATTCACAAAACAAAATTAATGAATAACTCCCATAAACTGTATTATTTCCCTTTATTTCTAAAGCAACTAGCTAAGGCTGAGCTTACCACTCTTCAAAAAGATACTATCTCTTTTTTTTTTTGAAAGACTTTTTTTTTTTTTTTTTTTGCGGTACGCGGGCCTCTCGCTGTTGTGGCCTCTCCCGTTGCGGAGCACAGACTCCGGACGCGCAGGCTCAGCGGCCATGGCTCACAGGCCCAGCCACTCTGCGGCATGTGGGATCTTCGCGGACCGGGGCACGAACCTGTGTCCCCTGCATCGGCAGACGGACTCTCAACCACTGCACCACCAGGGAAGCCCTGTTTTTTTTTTTTTAAACCTTGTTTTGAATCATCAGCTATTTTGTAAAGGTCAAAATATATTAATTAAAATGTATTTAGTAAATCTCTCCAGAGCTTAGTTTTGTCCGTTTAGCTTTTTTAAATGCCTGTGTGTTTATCAAGTAAGATAAAATATGCTTTACAAGGAACAAGATTTTCTGAAAAATGACCTTAAGGGAGGATCCTGGGTGGCCCAGACCACAAGTTGATAGGAGAGCCCAGCTTCGCTTCTCCCAACAGCAGGATTGGTGCCCAAGCTTAGTTTCCCACAGCACTCTGGGCTTCTCAACTTGGCAGGGGTATTTGTAACCACAGACAGGTTCCAATAGCCTGATTGTTCCACAATCTCCAGGTACAGAGCAGCTGGCTTTCCCATCAATTCCTGTAAACAGCTGCCACCTAAATCAGTACTGCCTGATGTCAAGCTGCCCATGTATTCTCCAAATGTAAAGTAGTGTTCCTTTGACTGCCACATTGAGGGAGCTCACAGTGGGAAAGTGTCTTCCCCACTAGGTGAAACCCACACCACGTCCAAAGGACAGCCTGGCCCTGGCACCCCTCTCCATGAGTTGGTAGAGGAACTAGGGGATCTTCATGCTGCTAACCTGATCTTGTAATTTTTCCCTTTTACCAAGAGAGCCTGTTCCTTAACCCAAGCCAAAATTCTGTGTGACAAATAGTAGCCCTAAAAGGACCCACCTATCCATGATAATATATTTTTTTCTTAATGCCATAAATATTACCCTTTTTTTGAGAAAGTTTCTGTTTTCAAGGAAAATATGATTTTAAAAATGTGGACAAATTTAGTCATATATAATCTAAATTTCTTGATGAAGTTAAAACCATAGGAAGAAAAGTTCTTTGTTGAGGAAATTTCACTTCATAAGTGGACAATTTCTCTAAATAGTTCTATAACTATTTCAAACATACAAATAACTTGAGAGGATAGCAGCCATTTTTACTCTTTGTAAAAGAAAAATCAATACTAGACACAACGCTAAAAGTCTATGCAAGTGATAGCAATGTGAAAAACTGACCAGGTGTGGCTGTGGAGAGCACATGCCCTGCCAAGGGGAGTCAGACAAGCTTCTTAAGTTCTATCTGACCTGTGTTTATGTGAATTTTTTAAAAGGAAACACTGCCTTATTTTAGACACTTTGGGCCTATAAAGCAAACAACATCACATTTCTTCATGCAATCTTAGGAAGATTAAGGCCAGCTGGAATATTTTGTGACTCTTTCAATATGCAAAAATTGGTATATTGTACCTTTTTAAAGAATTTCTATTCCAAATGAATGATTTTAATACCTTTAAAGAGTGATTAACAAATTAAAGACATTGTGCTAATTTTCAGTTTTCAAAACTAATGTTTTAACAAGTTTCTTTTTGATATTGTTAAAATAAGCCAAAAGGGAGACCAACCTTGAGAATCCCCCAAGCAGACAAAACCATTTAAGACATGTAAGCAAAACCATATCTAGCTTATTTCATGAATGTAAGTGAAACTTAACTTAGTTTATTTCTTAGAAATACTTGTATTCATCATAAAAGAATCTTAAGTCATCCTCTTAAAATGGTATGAGATCATCACTTTTAACCAATCCCCTGATGTCTGGAAAACCCTATTTTAATAACCAATCATTATAAAGGTTAAGCAACTAACCTTTCAGGTTATAAGCCATCCTGTTACATTATGCCCCTGAGCTTCATATCAGTTTGGATTTGAAAGTTCCCAGTTCTCAAGCTTTTCTTAGGTACACAGTATATCCTTGCAAAATACTATTTTATAGATCTGGTGTTTTAAATTTTGCTATTTCTGGATTTTTGACAATATGCTTGCTGACCTACATGAAGACTGCTAAGGCAATATATTTATTACGCTAGAGAACAGAGAGTCAAATTACACAGGTTTTATATCACTGTCAGAAAATTAATTTATACTAAATAATGTAATGCCTCTCAGATATAAAGTATGTTTTTCAGATATATCTCCAGAAAAGTCCATAAATAGGAGAGAATACTATAGCTACAAGTATTTTAATGTATATTAAAATATATAATTTAAATATGTTTTCTTAGTAAAGATGAAAAGGGGCAAGTTGTGGTAGAATTTGAGAAATAGATAGTTTTTAACTTTATTTTTGTTTTAGAAATAAAGCTAATTTTTGAGCTTAGCTCTCCCCTTAAATGTGGAGAGGATCCCTATAGATTTATGTTGTAGCTATTGAATTCAAGAATATATATCTAGTTATATCACATGATCCAATATATAAAATATAGGTACATTCTAATAGGACATATGAAATAATAGATTATTGGTAAAAATGTGTGAGCTTTTTCAGTATATTGTGTAATATATCAAATATATTACTTCACAGCATGCATTAAAAAAAGCAACAACAATTTTAAGAAGTATATTTTGAAATTATGCTGAAGCAAGTGAAATTTTGCTAGTGTCAAGCAATTAAACTTTGATCCTGGTAGAAAGATTCCATTTCAAAATGCAGATTTGGAGCCCTCTGCAACTTCATAAAACTCTTGGTAAAGTTTTGGTTTCTAAGAGCAAAACCTTACTTGTATCTAGAGCAATTATACCAACTGTTTTGTCCAGTTTAATAGAAAATGCAAAGCTGGATGTACAGAAATAAAGTTTCAGCTTAACTTGACTTTGATTTGATCAAAGCAGTCAAGTTTCCAATTCCAGTTCAGTGTGTATTTGGATCTGGCTTTTCAGTTCACTAAGCCCAGCTAGTAAACCATACAAATTATCAGTAATTTGTCAGCATTTGATAAATGACTTAATGCCAGTGAGCTGCCACTGATCCTATGTCATCTGCCTCTGCCTGGGTCAGCACGTTTTCCTAATGCTCTACGAACCTTAAAAAAGACAGTATAATAAAAATCATTTACTTAAGACCTTAACCCAAGTTTGTCCAGTAAAATGTGCTTAATATGAAAATAGTACATTATGTAATATAATATGTTTGACTATGATACTCTACAGTTTATACTAATGTTAACAATAATGTTAAACTACTAGGAAACATGTAACAAGCAGGAAAAAAAGATAAAGCATTCATTATTCATGCATTTCTTTCAAAATAACTGTTTACCAAGCACTAGAATTTTTTTTTCTTCCAGTTATCTTATTTTCTAACATTTTATTCATAACTTACTTTAGCGTACTTACCCATACAGATGATTAGTGTAATAATGAATAAAATGGGTCACTGGTCTATCACTATATAGATTAACTTCTAAAACAGAGAACCTCCATTTTATATAACAACCACTGCCTATTAACCTTGTTGTTGTTTAGAAGAGAGGCTACAGAAAAATGGCATGAATGACTGACTTAAACTGGGCTTCCTGAAAACACAGGCCCTGAAGCCAAAGATTACATCATAATGCTTTATTGGAAGGATGCAATCCCAAGAAAAATGGACTGAAAAATTGGAAAAGCAGTGAAGAGCAAATATAATGTGGTGTGTTAACCAGCTGGCTACAGCTTCCCAATAAACACATCTGCTTTCTCAGTCAAGTACAAGGTCTCCAGAGATGCATTATGGCACCATCAAGTTTCTGGATGGTCCTAGATTCTCTTCTCACTTGCTCAGAGTCACCCCAAGAGGCATTACCTCCCTGGCACTTCTGTGTTCTGTTGCACAGCCCTTCCAGGCACCCGCTGAAGAAGAGATCTGCTGTGCATGCAGTATGGTCAGGGAGAAAGCAGAGGCAGTCTCTCGTGTCAGCTGGCCCTACGTGTGAGGGCTTCTAGCTCTATGGTGGCTGCAGCAACACAGAAGGAAGCTGGGGTTTTTCAACTACTGTGATGGCATAAGCCAAAGGAAGGATTATTTTGGCTATAAATAATGCAATTGGCTAAAACTTGTCAGGGTGGCAGGTAAGCATATCTGGAATATAGAATAAACTTCGCCTGGTATAATGGTACAACTCAATCCATAATGATTGAAGCAAAGAGGTCAATGTATATCACTTTCAAAATTGAAGGACATAATGCAGTATAATGATCTATAATTTTAAAAGGAAAAATAAAGGTATAGGAAGAGAGGTGGTGAATATCAGGGACAGCAGGAAAGAGAAAATAAACATGAAAATTTCAGGTATCTTGCACTTGTGCTCAGAGTAAAAATACATTTGATGCTGAAATTTCTCTTTGCCTTTTTGCAAATGGGAGTTAGAAATGTTCCCACAGAAGATTAACCAACTAATCTCAGGTCCATGGGGTATTTGGCTCATAATACGCTCAAGTTGATTTCCCTGTGCTACTTTCATTGTAGAAATCACTTCCATCTCTTCTTATCCTGATTTCTTTCTCCTAAGGCTGTCTCAAAAAATAAAATGAAATAAAATAAAATAGGCACATTTTTGTAGGTTGTACTATTCCTGATATCTTCCAAATTAGCATACCTCTTTAAAATTTTATATCCGTCTTTGTAGTTTTTTGGTTTATTTATCATGTTGTTGAATATAATGCACATATAGAAAAACTAAAACCTAAGACAAAAAATGAACTGTCAGTCTCCTGATATGGCCTCTCTCAATCATTAACCCTTCTTCCATCCCATAATTGTAAGTAATATAATAAAAGCAATGTTACATACATATATATGTGTATATATGTAATAAGCATAATCTTATATCACTATAGATTAGTTTTGCCAGGATTGTCTCTTTATATGTATAGAATCACACAGTTTGTATTCTTTGTGTCTGATTTCTTTGCACAAAATTATGTTGGTGAGATCCACCTATGTTTTACATGTGTAGCTCATGTATAGATAGTAGGACTTACTGTAGATATGTAATATTCCATTGTATAAAAATATCATTATTTATATATCCATCCTACTATTGATGGATATTTGGGTTTTTTACCAGTGTTTAATTATTATGAAGCATGCCATTATGAAAAATCTATATATGTCCTTTGATACATATGTGTCTGTGATTTTGTTGAATATATCTCCAGGAATAAAATTATTAGGTGATCGTGAGGAACCTAGGGGCAAGACGGGAATAAAGACACAGACCTACTAGAGAATGGACTTGAGGATATGGGGATGGGGAGGGGTAAGCTGTGATAAAGTGAGAGAGTGGCATGGACATATGTACACTGCCAAACATAAAATAGATGGCTAGTGAGAAGCAGCCGCATAGCACAGGGAGATCAGCTCAGTGCTTTGTGATCACCTGGATGGGTGGGATAGGGAGGGTGGGAGAGAGGGAG
>RJWK010006856.1:0-51349 GCA_004363435.1 Platanista minor | reverse complement strand
AAAAAAAAAAAAAAAAAAGGGACTGAGAAACTATTTGAAGAGATTATAGTTGAAAACTTCCCTCATATGGGAAAAGAAAGAGTCAATCAAGTCCAGGAAGCACAGAGAGTCCCATACAGGATAAATGCAAGGAAAAACATGCCAAGACACATATTAATCAAACTATCAAAAATTAAAAACAAAGAAAATATATTAAAAGCAGCAAGGGATAGCAACAAATAACATACAAGGGAATCCCCGTAAGGTGAACAGCTGATCTTTCAGCAGAAACTCTGCAAGCCAGAAGGAAGTGGCAGGACATATATAAAATGATGAAAGGTAAAAACCTACAACCAAGATTAGTCTACCCAGCAAGGATCTCATTCAGATTCAATGGAGAAATTAAAACCTTTACAGATAAGCAAAAGCTAAGAGAATTCAGCACTGCCAAACCAGCTCTACAACAAATGCTAAAGGAACTTCTCTAGGCAAGAAACACAAGAGAAGGAAAAGACTTACAATAACAAACCCAAAACAATTAAGAAAATGGTAATAGGTACATACATATTGACAACTACCTTAAATGTAAGTGGATTAAATGCTCGAACCAAAAGACATACACGGGCTGAATGGATACAAAAACAAGACCCGTACATATGCTGTCTACAAGAGACCCACTTCAGACATAGGGACACATACAGACTGAAAGTGAGGGGATGGAAAAAGATATTCCATGAAAATGGAAATCAGAAGAAAGCTGGAGTAGCAATTCTCATAGCAGACAAAATAGACTTTAAAATAAGGAATATTACAAGAGACAAAGTAGGACACTATGTAATGACCAAGGGAAAAATCCAAGAAGAAGATATAACAATTGTAAATATTTATGCACCCAACATAGGAGCACCTCAATACATAAGGCAAATGCTAACAGACATAAAAGGGGAAATCGACAGTAACACAATCATAGTAGGGGACTTTAACACCCAACTTTCACCAATGGACATATAATCCAAAATGAAAATAAATAAGGAAACACAAGCTTTAGATGATACATTAAACAAGACGGACTTAATTGATATTTGTAGGACAGTCCATCCAAAAACAGCAGATTACACTTTCTTCTCAAGTGCTCATGGAACATTCTCTAGGATAGATCATATCTTGCATCAGAAATCAAGCCCTGGTAAATTTAAGAAAATTGAAATCGTATCAGGTATCTTTTCTGACCACAATGCTATGAGACTAGATATCAATTACAGGAAAAAATCTGTAAAAAATACAAACACATGGAGGCTAAACAATATACTACTAAATAACCAAGAGATCACTGGAGAAATCAAAGAGGAAATCAAAAATTACCTAGAAACAAATGACAATGAAAGCATGACAACCCAAAACCTATGGGATGCAGCAAATCAGTTCTAAGAGGGAAGTTTATAGCAATACAGTCTTACCTCAAGAAACAAGAAACATCTCAAATAAACAACCTACACTTACACCTAAAGCAACTAGAGAAAGAAGAACAACAACAAAAAAAAAACCCAAAGTTAGCAGAAGGAAAGAAATCATAAAGATCAGATCAGAAATAAATGAAAAAGAAATGAAGGAAATGATAGCAAAGATCAATACAACTAAAAGCTGGTTATTTGAGAAGATAAACAAAATTGATAAACCATTAGCCAGACTCATCAAGAAAAAAAGGGAGAAGACTCAAGTCAATAGAGTTAGAAACAAAAAAGGAGAAGTAACAATTGACACTGCAGAAATATGAAGGATCATGAAGAACCTAGGGGCAGGATGGGAATAAAGATGCAGACCTACTAAACAATGGACTTGAGGACACAGGGAGGGGGAAGGGTAAGCTGGGACAAAGTGAGAGAGTGGCAGGGACATATATATGCTACCAAATGTAAAACTGATAGCTCGTGGGAAGCAGCTGCATAGCACAGGGAGATCAGCTCGGTAGTTTGGGACCACCTAGAGGAGTGGGATAGGGATGGTGGGAGGGAGGGAGATGCAAGAGGGAAGAGATACGGGGATATATTCTTTTTTTTTAATATGTATAGCTGATTCACCTTGTTATAAAGCAGAAGCTAATACACCATTGTAAAGCAATTATACTCCAATAAAGATGTTAAGAAAAAAAAAAGAAATATGAAGGATCATGAGAGATTACTACAAGCAACTATATGCCAATAAAATGGACAACCTAGAAGAAATGGACAAATTCTTAGAAAATCACAACCTTCTGAGACTGAACCAGGAAGAAACAGAAAATATAAACAGACCAATCACAAGCACTGAAATTGAAACTGTGATTAAAAATCTTCCAACAAACAGAAGCCCAGGACCAGATGGTTTCACAGGCAAATGCTATCAAATATTTAGAGAAGAGCTAACACCTATCCTTCTCAAACTCTTCCAAAGTATAGCAGAGGGTGGAACACTCCCAAACTCATTCTATGAGGTCACCATCACCCTGATACCAAAACCAGACAAAGATGCCACAAAAAAAGAAAACTACAGGTCAATATCACTGATGAACATAGATGCAAAAATCCTCAACAAAATATTAGCAAATAGAATCCAACAGCACATTAAAAGGATCATACACCATGATCAAGTTGGGTTTAATCCCAGGAATGCAAGGATTCTTCAATATATGCAAATCAATCCATGTGATAAACCATATTAACAAATTGAAGGAGAAAAACCATATGATCATCTTAATAGATGCAGAAAAAGCTCTCGACAAAATTCAACACCCATTTATGATAAAAACCCTGGAGAAAGTAGGCATAGAGGGAACTTACCTCAACATAATAAAGGCCATATATGACAAACCCACAGCCAACATCGTCCTCAATGGTGAAAAACTGAAACCATTTCCACTAAGATCAGGAACAAGACAAGGTTGCCCACTCTCACCACTATTATTCAACATAGTTTTGGAAGTTTTAGCCACAGCAATCAGAGAAGAAAAAGAAATAAAGGAATCCAAATCAGAAAAGAAATAAAACTGTCACTGTCTGCATATGACATACTATACATAGAGAATCCTAAAGATGCTATCAGAAAACTATTAGAGCTAATCAATGAATTTGATAAAGTAGCAGGATACAAAATTAATGCACAGAAATCTCTTGCATTCCTATACACTAATGATGAAAAATGTGAAAGAGAAATTAAGGAAACACTCCCATTTACCATTGCAGCAAAAAGAATAAATTACCTAGGAATAAACTACCGAGGGAGACAAAAGACCTGTATGCAGAAAACTATAAGACACTGATGAAAGAAATTAAAGATGATACAAACAGATGGAGAGATATACCATGTTCTTGGATTCAGAGAATCAACATTATGAAAATGATTCTACTACCCAAAGCAATCTACAGATTCAATGCAATCCCTATCAAACTACCAATGGCATTTTTCACAGAACTAGAACAAAAATTTTCACAATTTGTATGGAAAAACAAAAGACCCCAAATAGCCAAAGCAATCTTGAGAAAGAAAAATGGAGCTGGAGGAATCAGGCGCCAGGTCTTCAGGCTATACTACAAAGCTACAGTAATCAAGACAGTATGGTACTGGCACAAAAACAGAAATATAGATCAATGGAATAGGATAGAAAGCCCAGAGATAAACCCACACACATATGGTCACCTTATCTTTGATAAAGGAGGCAAGGATATACAATGGAGAAAAGACAGCCTCTTCAATAACTGGTGCTTGGAAAACTAGACAGCTACATGTAAAAGAATGAAATTAGAACACTCCCTAACACCATAAACAGAAATAAACTCAAAATGGATTAAAGACCTACATGTAAGGCCAGACACTATAAAACTCTTAGAGGAAAACGTAGGCAGAACACTCCATGACATAAATCACAGCAAGATCCTTTTTGACTCACCTCCTAGAGAAATAGAAATAAAAACAAAAATAAACAAATAGGACTTAATGAAACTTAAAAGCTTTTGCACAGCAAAGGAAACCATAAACAAGACAAAAAGACAACCCTCAGAATGGGAGAAAATATTTGCAAACAAAGCAACTGACAAAGGATTAATCTCCAAAATATACAAGCAGCTCATGCAGCTCAATATCAAAAAAACAAACAGCCCAATCCAAAAATGGGCAGAAGACCTAACTAGACATTTCCCCAAGGAAGATATACAGATTGCCAACAAACACATGAAAGGATGCTCAACATCACTAATCATTAGAGAAAAGCAAATCAAAACTACAATGAGGTATCACCTCACACAGGTCAGAATGGCCATCATCAAAAAATCTACAGACAATTAATGCTGGAGAGGGTGTGGAGAAAAGGGAACCCTCCTGCACTGTTGGTGGGAATGTAAATTGATGCAGCCACTATGGAGAACAGTATGGAGGTTCCTTAAAAAACTAAAAATAGAACTACCATATATGACCCATCAATCCCACTACTGGGTGTATACCCTGAGAAAACCATAACTCAGAAAGAGTCATGTACCACAATGTTCATTGCAGCTCTATTTACAATAGCCAGGACATGGAAGCAACCTAAATGTCCAACGACAGACTAATGGATAAAGAAGATATGGCACATTTGTACAATGGAATATTACTCAGCCATAAAAAGAAACGAAATTGAGTTATTTGTAGCGAGATGGATGGACCTAGAGACTGTCATACAGAGTGAAGTAAGTCAGAAAGAGAAAAACAAATACCATATGCTAACATGTATATATGGAATCAAAAAAAAAAATGGTTCTGAAGAACCTAGGGGCAGGACAGGAATAAAGATACAGACATAGAGAATGGACTTGAGGACACGGGGAGGGGGAAGGGTAAGCTGGGATGAAGTGAGAGAGTGGCATGGACATATAGACACTATCAAATGTAAAACAGATAGCTAGTGGGAAGCAGCCTCATAGCACAGGGAGATCAACTTGGTGTTTTGTGACCACCTAAAGGGGTGGGATAGGGAGGGTGGGAGGGAGATACAAGAGGGAGGAAATATGGGGATATATGTATATGTATAGCTGATTCACTTTGTCATAAAGCAGAAAGTAATACACCATTGTAAAGCAATTATACTCCAATAAAGATGTTAAAAATAAATAAATAAATAAAATTCTATTCCTACTGTTATGGTTAATGTTTTAATTTCTTACCTTGTGATCAGCAAAAAAAGGGCATATTCTATTTCTAATTAGTACTTCATTGAATATTACTGAGGTTCAACATATTTCATGTATTTATTACTGTTGTTTCTTCTGTGAATTTGTATTCCTGTCCTTTGACAATTTGGGGATTTTTATTATTTTTCTCTATGGATTTATAGATTCTCTGTATTATGGATATTACTACCTTCCTGGCTATGAATGTTACTGGTATTTTGTCCCATCAGTAGCTTGTCTTTTGATTCTGTCTGGAATATCTTTTGTTAAACAAAACATTTGGATTTTTATGCTTCAATCTGTCAGTGTTTTCCTTTCCACACTTGGTTTTAATAAGAACCTCTGTTCTGTGAGAAGAGAAGTATGGAGGCCCCCTTCCTGAGAGATATCTATTTTATGGCTAATAAAGATTCTTAAGTAGGGTGGTGATGAATCTTTCCTTATATTTAAGTTTGGGGGTCCAAATTTTCATATGCATGCTACAGACACATAATAGTATGTCAAGATTAATGTTTTTTTAATGTTTCCATACACTTTTCTTCATCATTGGCTGACATTAGCATTCATCACTTGGTTTTGTGATTCACTGAATGTTTTAGGTGGTTCAATAATTTCTGTGTGAATCAGTAAGAAATTCTTCAGAGATAACCCCCTGAGGGTGCATATTCTGTCAAATTCCCTCTGATCCTTCAACTGCTAATCTAACCAAAACTAAGCAGTATTAACAAGAGAATATTGTCTCTTTTTAGGATCTAAAGTCCAGGATTCATGAACATACTCTGGTAGGACTGGAGTCCAACACTGGCTTGGGCTTTACTGTGGACTGTTGTCATCTTTGTTGTTGTTGTTTTGTTTTGTTTGTGGTACACGGGCCTCTCACTGTTGTGGCCTCTCCCGTTGCGGAGCACAGGCTCCGGACGCACAGGCCCAGCGGCCATGGCTCACGGGCCCAGCTGCTCCGCGGCATGTGGGATCTTCCCGGAGCGGGGCACAAACCCTCACGCCCTGCATCAGCAGGCGGACTCTCAACCACTGCGCCACCAGGGAAGCCCCCTTTTTTTTTTAACAGTCAGAAGTCATTATTCCCAGGACATGTCAGAATAATATAATGAAGATTTTAAGGGATAACCTTGCTTTCAAGTATACTCTTTCAGCTCTCTCCCTAGTGGCACACCAGGTTAGGACCAGCCCAGTAGTACTTGCTAACCCTTACCCTTACGGCCTTGCATCTGAGGGTTCTTCTTAATCACAGTGTGATCAGAGCCTTGGAAAGTGCAAATGGGAAAAATGACAGTCATTGAGCAATTCTTAAAGTGTGATGAATTGTTTTGTCATCAACTGTAACCCTCCCTACACGTTGCTAACAAACTCATTGCCCTATTGTGGAGGGCACAGATTGTATTTGCTGTCCTTTGAGTGCATGGGTCATCTGTGTGCTCCTGAAATCTGAATTTGCATGAAAAAATAATCACCTAGAATGGTTCCTATTAGTCGTTTTCCTTTGTGCTTAACTTGATTAAATCTTTAACCTGTTGTAAATTCTGGGCTTTAAACTCAGGATGGATACCCTGAGGTGATTCTCTGGTAGTGAGGTCTACCTTACCTTAGCATGAGAGGGGGGACCTAGTTTGTACCTGATTATCAGTGGAGATCTTTTTTGTTTTTTTAACTTTAGCAGCAACCCAGAAGAATAAGGAAGACTGATCATAAGACCACCAGTAAGATTTTCACATTTTGAACCTAATAATAGCAAACACACAGTGCTTACTATGTATCAGGCTCTGTACTAAGTCTTTACATGTAATAACTCAATCTTCACAACAACCTTATAAGGTTGGTACTACTATTATCCCCATTTAGCAGATGGTAAGACTGAGGCTCAGAGAGATTATAGGGAAAAGACAGAACCAGGATTAAAATCCAGATGATCAGCTCCAGAATCAGGTTCTTAACCACTAAATGCTTCTTAATTTATTTATTTAGAAAAATTGGAGATAAGATCAGAAGAAACCCATAAATTAGTGGTCAATACATTAGAACAGATCTCTCCAAAATTTGTTCAAAGTGGAATCTGGAATGTACAATGAAAGAGCAAACACAGTAATATGAGCAAAGTAGGAACTAGATGTTTTTCTAAAGTTCTTAGTATATATTAATTCATTTAGTACTCACAACAACTTATGAAAAGGGTACTACCATTTTGCCCACTTTACTAATGGATAAACTGAGGCCCAGGGAAGTAAAATAGTTAGCCTGATGAGATACAGCTTAAAGTGTTTAACTATCAACGCCCTAATTATTTCTAGCTCTCAAATCATTTGTTCTCTATAAAACTTCAAGGTTTTTTTCACATGTGTCATCTCATTTTATTCTCAAAATAATAGTGTACCAAACCATTCCATAAGTCAGGGTTCACTTTCCTTTAGCAGTTAAGGTGTGTTTTCTATGTTAAGCCATTAGGAGATAAGGATTGAGTTCTTTAACGCTCAAGGTAAGACTCCCAGTCTTTTTTGTTGAAATGGAATCAGGGCAATCAGTTGTTAGCAAGAATCACAATCCAGGGTTGCAGGGCCCGGGAGGAGAAAAATGGAGTCCTCAGATGATCAGTACAGACTCCAGAAGTAAACAGAAATATTTCACACCCAACCAGGAGGAAAGCTGGGGTTTCACATCCGTTCTGCTCTTGGCTCTGGCCTTCTTTTGTGGGCCATGCATTTCAAGAGAATTGTTTAGGAGATTTAGGTGAGTTGGGCCATTTGAAATGTGGAAGAATGAGTGGAAATGAAGAATCACCACTGTTTGATTGTTGACACAAAGAAGGGTCAAAGGCACAGGTCAGCTCTACTCTCTCCAGTCTGAGATGGAGTTCCCCTCAGGCAGGATTGCTACATACAGCTAAGTACATTGTTGAGTGTACAACCTAACCAACAATACACAGTGGCCCTGCTTTTATGAAATGCACTTGGGAGAACTTTTTATTGTGTAGACCTAATTGTAAACAAATCCACCAAAAAAGATTTTCAAAATATAGAACAACTTGTTCCATTAGACCTTGTCAGTTTTATTCCAGTGGGTTTTTAAAAAAATCAAATGACAACTTTACTGAGATATAATTCATATACCATACAATTAACCCATTAATAATGTACAATTAGGGCTTCCCTGGTGGCGCAGTGGTTGAGAGTCCAACTGCCGATGCAGGGGACGCGGGTTCGTGCCCCGGTCCGGGAAGATCCCACATGCCGCGGAGTGGCTGGGCCCTTGAGCCATGGCCGCTGAGCCTGTGCGTCCGGAGCCTGTGCTCCGCAACCGGAGAGGCCACAACAGTGAGAGGCTCATGTACAGCAAAAAAAAAAAAAGTACAATTAAATGTTTTTTTAAATATATTCAGAGTTGTGCAACCATCACCATGATTAATTTTCGAACATTTCATCATGTGCAAAAGAAACTCCATGCTCATTAGCAGTTATTCCTCATTTCCTCCCAACCACCCCAGCCCTTAGCAACCAACCACGAATCCACTTTCTGTCTCTATGCATATGTCCTATTTTGGACATTTCATGACAATGGAATCATACAATATGTGATCTTTTGTGTCTGGCTTCTTTCATTTAGCATGTCTTCAAGATTCATCCATATCATATAGTATATTAGTACTTTTTTCCTTTTTATTGCTGAATAATATTCCATTGCATGGCTATACCACATTTTGTTTATTCATTTATTTGTTGATGGACATTTGCATTGGATCCACTTTTTGGCTATGATGCATAATGCTGCTTTGAAGGTTTGTGCACAAGTTTTTTGTGTAGACATATGTTTTCATTTCTCTGGGGTATATATCTAGGAGTGGGGTTGATGCATTATATGGTAGCCTTATATTTAACCTTTTGAGGAACTGCCAGATTGTTTTACCATTTTGCATTCCCGCCAGCAGTGTATGAGGGCTCCAATTTTTCCACATCCTTACCAACATTTATCTGCCTTTTTGATTCTAATCATACTAGTGGGTGTGAAGTGATAATTCATTGTGGTTTTGATTTCATTTCCCTAGTGACTAATCATGTTGGACATCTTTTCATGTGAATATTTTCCGTTTGCATATCTTCTTTGGAGAAATGTCTATTCAGATACTTTGCCCATGTCTATTCAGATACTTTGATGGCTTCAGTGTAAACGAGAGCCTCTTCGATGTGGCATCTCTGTCTTTCTTTTTTTTTTGTAGTTAATCTGTATTTACTGTGTACCAGACTGTATAGAGAACATGACACTTGGTTCATTCTTTGCCTTACGTTCAGTCTTTCAGAAGAATCAGAACTACACTCTCTGGATTCCCCTCTATGCCTACAACTCCCCTCTTAGTCTCTTTCACCAACTTGTCTCCCTCCACCCCCTCCCTACATCCCCAGTTCCTTCTTCTTGCTGCACTCCAGTTGGAGACCATATTTCTTCCCACAGCCTGTGTCATTCTGTCAGCTACAATGATGAGCTCATCAATATCAGAGATCATGTACATTATCCTCTCAACTCACAATTCCAACTGACTGTCTGGCAGAACCTTCCATCTTTTGACAGCTAAAGGGATCTTCATTTACTATAATCAGGCCCAGCCATCAAGGTCCAGCATTAATCCTCCTCCCACACAGGACTTACCCCACCTCGATGTGGTAGCTCTTTGCAGTGCCCAACCTTGTGTGGCAGCTCTGACTTAGGGGGACCCAGCATTAAATCAGATCTATAAATACTTGGGGTGCGCCTTCTAATGTGCAAGGCACTGCACTTGCCTCTGGACATCAGGGGATGTGAAGGTGCAGTGATTAATTTTAACAACTAGTGATTGAACACCTACTGCATGGAAGGCTCTTCCAGGGCACGAAGAGGAATAGCGCACAGTCCTTGTCCACAACGAGCTTAGAATCCAGTGTGAGATAGACAAATTGACACTTATAACCACTGTATAATTCAGCCATCTTCGTGGGCCACTGCCATTTCGATGATAAAGTCAGCCTGAGCTGCTTCCCAAGCTGCCCCAGATAAGCACATTATCTGAGCCTAAGTGGTGTTCCCTGGTCCCTTCATCCAACAGCTGAACCCCTGCCCCGTGGAGAGGTTCTGGAGCCACCACTGTTCACAGCACAGACACAGGCTTGGAGTTAGTTGAGTGTATCCCAGACGAATCATGGGGTGAACAAACTGTGTTACGGAGTTACAGGGAGTGCTCCTGGGAGTATAAGGTCCAGCTAGGCTGTGCAGGACTTTGGCCCTGACCTAGGGGTTGCAAGTTGCTGCTTCAGGTATATGGGCCGTGGAACCCTCACACTGTTATTAGCTGGGTACTTGATACAAATATAGAGTCGCAGGCTACCGAATCAGGACCTCATGGGCTGGGACCCAGGAACTTGCACCTTAATAAGCTCCCTAGGTGTGGCCCATGGACGATGAGGTCTGAGAACCACCTACTTAACCCCTGCTTACAAGTGCTGTTTGAGCAGTAGTTTCTCCCAATGGCACATTAGACTGGGGAATGACCCTATAGTTCCTGAAAATTACAGCCACTCCAAGTTTTCTTAAGAACCCACCTAGCATATTCTTTGTAGTCAAAGAAGTGTTGATTGCTGGGTAAAACAGTGCGTTGCTGCTCACCTGAAACCTCCCTCGAGTGGTGTGAGACAGCTGAGTGGAATTTTGGGTCCCCCCTCCCTTTCCGGTTTCCCTGAGCAGCAAATCCAGCCGTAGGTTATAAGCTCTCTCTGGGAAGCGGCAGCTTCTGCCTTCATGGGTGGTGGGAGAATCCAGCCTGCAGCCTAGAGTCCTTTTTGAAACTTGCCGTTGATGTGAGCTTTATGGACTCTGGAAGGTAAGTCCAGGATGAACAAATGGGTTTGTAGAAAAAGCTGCGTCTCCAGGAGTGAAGAATAGCCTAGGTCAGCTCTGTGTCTCACTGTCTCTGTAGAGATGAATTCTGCTGCGCTTTTTAATCTCCTCCCTGGAGAATATGGCCTCCAGCCTCAGCAGCCCCATCCATCCAAACTTGCCCTGAAGGACCATGTGTTTTCATGCAGTTACAAAGGGGAACAGCAGCGTCCTAAGCCAGTTACCAGCGGGGTCCTAAGCCTAAACAACCTCTTTTGGAGTGTCCAAGGAGCCCCACCTTAGGGAGTGGTAATTTGCAATTGCCTCAGGGGAGTAATTTTTGATTTCAAGCTAGTCTCTATTTTAGATTGAATGCCTTTCTAAAATTACTAAGAGGTTGAATTGTAGCTTTGATTTTAACTCCTAAGTAGGGGGAAAGCCCACATCTAACATTAGGATATTTCCTAGAAGGGGTTTTTTTTTTGTGCTACGCGGACCTCTCACTCTTGTGGCCTCTCCTGTTGTGGAGCACAGGCTCCGGACGCGCAGGCTCAGCGGCCATGGCTCACGGGCCTAGCTGCTCCATGTGGGATCTTCTCGGACCAGGGCACGAACCAGTGTCCCCTGCATCGGCAGGCGGACCCTCAACCACTGTGCCACGAGGGAAGCCCCAGGGCCTGGAGTTATTTAAGCTGTGCAGCCTGCCCAGAATAACGGCGCTTAAAGGGAGGTTGGGTTATTGGTATATTTCATGGGTCCTTGAGGCTTTGGTTAGAAACCGAAGTTTGAAATTGAATTGTAATGATTAGAAAAAAGAAGTAAAATGCAGGACCATGTGGGGCTCCCGGGGACCTAGTTGCTCTACCCAAGGGACAGCCCAGTCTGCAATGGTGACAACTGAATCACTATGGAAACAATACCCAGTTGCTTTAATTTTGGTTGTGGCTATGAAGACACCAGATGGATGCTATTTTGGTTGATAGTAAATTCCTGGGTTTCTGTTTTCAACTCATTTCAGGTGTTGGGTCTTGATTCCATTTCCTGGCTGTAAAGTATCTGGAGACAAGCCAGGATTGAGTCCCATCAAGTTTGAGCACTATTAAATAAAAGACAGTATTTCCTTGGGCATCTGCACTGGTTTGTTAGCCCTTGCTCCAAGTCACCTATTAGTCTGGAATACCTCTGTCCTTGGCCACCCAGCCTGGGTCATCAATGCAGCTGCCCAAGCACCAAGACAAGCACGACCCCGTGCCTTGTTGAAGCCTTGCCTCACAGTTGCATGTGCTCATCAAGACCTCATGGGCTGTTTCTCATTCCCTTCCACGCAGGCCGCTGCTGCTTTGAAGGAAATGTTCAGTGAGACTTTGAACCTGGAGATATTCTTGTTTTTCTTCCCCAGTATTGGGTTGGCTTTGGAGGCTGTACCCAAATTAGGAAAAAGTGGGTGGTAATGAAGCAGCCAGAGAACTTGGATTTTCCCATGTCTGCTTGGGATACGGATTAAAAGTCTTTAACTCTGAGTTCGATTTTTGATAAAAGAATTCTTTATTCCTAGTTTTTAAGCTACAGTTAACTCCTTGCCTTCAGATGGCCAAACACATTGACAGTAGGGAACATGTCGTAAACTCCCATGACTCACACTGAATTAACTCAGTGCCTAGTGTGAAGTAGCTACTCAAAGTGTTGATTAAAATGAGATGCAGGTTCTCTGGCATTTGAAAGTCTTCAGAAAACTTCAGGTATGCTTGTAAGAGGACCCTAATCGATGATTAAGGTCTACAGCAAACATGTAGACCATGCATGATCCTGATTGAAAGGAAGCTAAAAATAGGCCTAGGAGACCAGGTGCTTTGATATTGGAGAAATTGAGCTGAAAGGGGCTTAGTGATGATCTAGTCTACCCTACCACTCTTATTCTTTCACAAAGTGACAGGAATACTGTTTTCCCCTTCCAGACTCTACAATTGAAACCCATTTGTCAGACTTTTCCATAACTAGTTAAAGGTAGGGTAGTATTGGGGATCTGGCCTGATACTGATCATATTGTCCCTCCCATCTCGTCCACTTTCCTATGGCAGAGAGAGATGCGGTGAGTCCACGAACCTGTTCAGCTTATCTACTTGACGCCTTCCTTCAGAAGGTTACCAGCCTGGACTGTAGGAACATTTCTCTTTGGATTTTTTTTTCCAATTCTTAGTGTGTGTGTGCTCTTGGGCTCCTTAACAATCAGGTGCTTCATGTACAGATAGAGCTGGTAGGGGCCCAACTGGTTGGTTTATTTCTTCAAGTCGTTAGCCTCCCTTTCAGAGGTAGTCATTTCCTTTTGGCCACACCCTCCAGCTGTGGCTCCATCTAGCTCTCTTGTCTCCACCTGGCACAGGTTCAGAAAAGCCTAGAAGACTCCTTCGTGATCCCAAAGGCTGTGTTGGTAGAGGAGCCCAGCTTGGTCTCCCTTCCATGTTGATTAAATTATCATTGCTTTTGGCAGAAAGCATCCGACCACATTCTTGGCATTGGTCCCCAAGAGCCAGTTGGCACACTTAAAGCTAGAGCTTTGAGTGGCACCTCTGTGGGGAGCGTCAGTCTACCTCCATCACCTTTTAATTATAACCTTATGAATTACGCATCCATGAAGATGGCAAACGCTACGTGTGAGATGTACGATTTTTCTCCATCGAATTTTCTGTAACAGAACTGCTAATGACAGGGTCACTGCCCTTCGTCTTACTATTGGTTTGATTCCCTGGTATTTATTTTCTAGATGTTTGAAGGCCATTTGGAATAGCAGGAGTCAGAAGACTGAGGCAGTTTGTGGAAAGGAGGTCCTTGTTTAGTACCTGTTCTCTGCCAGAACTGTGCTAGACTAGATAAATTTTCTTTAATCGTTATAACTCTGCCTGAAATGTCTTCTCCATTAAGGCTCATGGAGGTTGAAATCATCCTGAGTCTTTTCATTGCATGCCTCTGGGAACAGTGTTTTCTAAATGACTATCTATATATAGTCTACATGTAGTTATTGCATTTCTAACACTGGTTATGGGAAAGTTTGGGATTATTATCATAGCACATAAAATAGAAACCAAATCATTTATGTCCTTTCTCTTTACTCAAGAGGTACATTGGTTGTTAGGGTCACTGGTTTTATACTTGAGTTTACTAGAGACTAGTCCACTAACAGCTGGACTTGGAACCCTTTGCCGTAGCTTATGTTGGTCTTGAAATGGAGTTTCAGGGTCTCTGTCTCACTAAGGTCAAGATTGTAAGTTGAGTGAACTTTGAGTCTTCCCAACTGGTCAAAACTAGAATCTTCCAACTAGGCGGTTTGCTAGGATTTGTAGCAAACTGTGGAGTTACTGATGCCATTCATTAGGCACTGGTTGGCTCCTATATTCAAGCACATACTGACATATTTTGTGACAGAGCTTGGAGATTGAAATGAAGACCATCTTGGCCTTAAGTTTCCCATAGGCTGACAGGAGATGGATCTGTGCATAGCTTGACCAGGCACACCCAGAAGTAAGTTTCATATTCACCTTTTCCCTTCCTTTGTTCGTTCTTTCTCCCCCTCTTTTTCTTCTTATGCCAGTGGCACCCACACCATTTCTTTGGTAAACACCCAGGGTAAAGCAACTGGCTGTGTGGAAGTACTTGCATACTGGAGGAAAGTGTCAGTGGGATCTGACAGCTGATGCCAGTGCATAGGAAGTCACATTTCTTCTTCCCATGCAGTGGATAGGCTGAGAGTCACAGCTAGCCAGCCATCTTGTCCCCTTATTGGCAGTTTGCCTATCATTTCCTTAAATCTTATCAGATGTTTTAGAAAATGAAACTACACTTTTGGAGAATCCAAAAGATACTTGGGAGTCTAACGATGACTGAAATTTTACTTCAGTGACACCAGATTGTTCCCATGTTTAATGTCCTTAATGTTCTTAAAGCAAAATATGAATTGCTTCTTCAGCAAATAGGATGTGAGCAGATATTTATTTCCTGCATTCGGACCACATAGGACCTCAATTTCTCCAAAATATGGAGACTAATCTAAGGAGACACAGATTAGAATAGGCCTGTTTGTATCTGATCGCCTTTCTCTCTTCAATTCTACAATCCTAGGAGAAGAACCGTGGGGTCCTGGTGGGATGATGAAGATCTCATTTTTCTAGATTAAAAATCATATTAAACAATGATTTATGATTAAAAATCATATTATGATTTTTAATCATAAATCATTGTTTAATATGATTAAAAATCATATTAAACAAGGAAACAGTGGTGCTTATTCTTCTCAATTCTTGCTAAAGCCTTTCATTCAAGATATTGCTTAGTCATCTAGAGCAAAGTCTATAGGAGTTAAACTGGTAGCAAATGTGGGAAGGAGTCTTGCCTTAAGAATAAGTAGGAGGGGCTTCCCTGTGGCGCAGTGGTTGAGAGTCCGCCTGACGATGCAGGGGACGCGGGTTCGTGCCCCGGTCTGGGAAGATCCCACATGCTGCGGAGCAGCTGGGCCCGTGAGCCATGGCCGCTGAGCCTGCGCATCCGGAGCCTGTGCTCCGCAACGGAAGAGGCCACAACAGTGAGAGGCCCGCGTACCGCAAAAAGAAAAAAAAATAGGAGATTCCTGTGAAATCCAAACGAACAAGGGGGGCTGTTGGCCTCTCAAGATAAATCAACCCCAGAGGAGTAAGAAAGGAGAGTCGAATCTAGGAACTTACAAAACAGACTAGATAATGTCTCTAAAACTATTGATCTATATAAACTATATTAAATTACATCCCTAAAATCACTGTGAACCATGAACAACTTTTGAGTCTGCACAAGGTATAGTGTGATCCAACAAGCAGCTACCAGTCCAGGAGTGATGGATGATGGGTGGGGAAAACCCTGTGGGTTTCAGTGGGCTACAGCTCTGGTCACCCTACTTAGGCACTTCTTTAGTAGAAGGTGTGGTTTTCAGGCAGATAAGGGTAGCAGGCCTGCTGGCAAGCCTGGGCAACTGTTCATTTTATTGTTTAAAATTCTAAATTACCTGACAGATGGCTGGGGTCTTAATGTCAGTGTATTTCATAAGCCTTTCATCCTCTGCTTAGAGCTATCATACTGCCCAAGGGCAGCTTCCAAGCACCTTTTCCTGGCTGGGAGGAAGGAGAGAGTAAAGGTTGAGAAAATGTCTAAATGGTTACTGCAGCTTTAAAGGATGTTGGCTTTGTCTCAGTGAGTGAGTGGCAAGCCCACTTAACCAGGGCAGAGATGAGAACACATGTAAGCAGGCTCTGTATCCACCAATAACTCTCCCCACCAGTGCTGGAAGCAGGAGGCTTATAAAGGGGCTGGAGGGGAAAATGCCCCCTCACCTGTTTCCAGATGACCCCTCAGTGTCTATAAGAGGCAGTGTTAACCTTGGGGTTCATGGGAATAAGCTTTGGGGGTCAGTGAATCACCTACAGTCAAATGTAAGATTTTGTGTCCATTTTCCTGGTGAACCAGAAACACTGGCTTCCCAGAGGTGTTTTCGAAACCAGAAAGGGTTAAAATCATCATTCTGTTTGGGGGTCCTGGAAAGAATGATGGTGCTGAAAATAGGGGAAGAATGGAAGCTTTTTTCATCTACTTTTTGCCCCTTCTCCATAGAAGTGCTGCCGCCTCCACCCCTGCTCTCGGCCACTTACATTTGTGGCTGCTTATGGGAGGGCCACCTGACAAGCCTAGATGGCTTGTTTAGCTCTAATGAGCAGTGAGTTGAGTTTTTCAGTGTAGGAATGTCATTGGCTCTAACACTGGTTGCTGGTGAAGATATTTAGTGCTTGTTCTATACCAGGCATGGGTATGAGCACTGCATGTGTGGGCACTTTTATCCTCACAACAAACTTGGCAATAAATGCTGTTATCTTCACCCGAGATGATGAAAAGTAGGAGGATTCATTCAAATGAGGGTAGTCTGCACTGCCATCATGAAAGTCCAATGGAGGGTCCCTGCTTTGGGGAGGGCCTAGAATGCAAAGAAAAGATCCCAGGATGCATAAACTCCTCCTCTCGCCTCCAATGAGTTAAAAAAAAAAAACAAACTAGAGGTTTTTTTTTTTTTTTTTTTTTTTTTGTGGTATGCGGGCCTCTCACTGCTGTGGCCCCTCCCGTTGCGGAGCACAGGCTCTGGCCGCGCAGGCTCAGCGGCCATGGCTCACAGACCCAGACGCTCTGTAGCATATGGGATCTTCCCGGACCGAGGCACGAACCCATGTTCCCTGCATCGGCAGGCGGACTCTCAACCACTGCGCCACCAGGGAAGCCCCAAAACTAGCGCTTTTTGAGTTTTTCTAGACACCACTAGATGGTGGTGTGCCAAAGGCTATTTCCTACCAGGATGCCAACTGCCAAGGAATGCAGGTAAGTTTTGCTCTGGTGTGTAAAAATCTGCTGAATAGTTTGAAAGAAGAGTTTTAGGAGGGAGCTGGGAATCTCTCCCAACCTCTTGCTCCTCCTCCCCACCCACCTTGTTCCAGAACAATTCACAGCGAATGTTTCACATTTTGGCTAAATTGTGCTTCCAGCCTGCCTCTGACCCCTGGCCTAATTCTGGGTTTTCATCTGCAGAGCATTTGTAATGAAGGGGTGTGATCTCTGCGTCCTCAGCAAGTCGCAACTGTTTCACAGTGATGGTAAGGCATTTTATATTCACATCTTTACAAAGTTCCCATGGTGCACAGATTCTGAGACATTGAAGTCTTGTGATACACTGTAGTGTGGCGCTGGCAAGTGTGTGTTGAAATACTTTGTTGCTGAAGTCAGTAATAAGACAAAAACATTATGACTCTGTACCTTTTCCTCTGTCATTCACTTTGTCCTCTTACATGAAATCCTGCTTGGGTATTCCCTGCTGTTAACTGTAGCTTTCAGACACCTCCCCAAATGTAGATAAACAATCAAAATGTATTTTATATCACTAGGAGCCGGCCCTTTCTTAGTTTTTTGTGAGTACCACGGTGAGACCAAAGCAATCTCATTCAATCACAAGTTTTTCCTTAAGTAGTCATACAACTTTAATGGCTGTTGCTATTTCAGTGGGGTCGTAAGTGTATTTTTATGGCATCCTTTCCAGCAGTTAAACACCGAGATGAGTCTCTAGTCTAAAAGCCTCATCTAAAATCATATATAATTCAAGTACTAAATGGATAAACTGGAACTGCGCCACTTTTCTCTTACATAGGAATTTAAAACAGGATTATTAAGGGGTTGGATCTTCCTCTCATATGTGCCAGATGAAAATGTCCTACAGTCTTGTGCAGCTTGTTTCTAGAAGAGAGTTAAAGGCCAAGTATGAATCAGTGCATGTGATGTGTGTTCAGGGTTCTTTGCAATTCCTTTACAGATCCATAGAAGGGTTTTTGGTTAAGTGGAAGATGGTCTCAATTCTAACAGGACTGTTGTGAGGCTCCCCTTAATGGTACCTGAGTTATCATATTACTGTTTCTAACAACCTTTCCTTTGAAAAACATAGACAAGCACTATTATGACTTAAGATTTTTTTGCATCTACCAGAAAATATACACATTTTGCAAGTGTGCATATCAAAGTGCTTTCCTTAACTAAGTATATTTTTATTTGCTATTTCTGCAAAGCAAACTGTGCCATTGGATTCTTTTAAGCAATCCTTAACATTGTCTTTGTATGCTGATCACACATAGCCAATTTAAAATTTTTGTAAAATTTTAATTAATTGGTTTTTAGTTGAAGTATAGTTGATTTACAATGTTTCAGGTATACAGCAATGTAATTCAGTTATATATGCGTGTGTGTATATATACATTTTGTCTTGTTCAGATTCTTTTCCATTATAAGTTATTATAAGATTGAATATACGTCCCTGTACACATATACTCTTTCTTTTAAAAAAATTAATTTATTTTTGGCTGCGTTGGGTCTTCGTTGCTGTGCGTGGGCGTTCTCTAGTTGTGGCGAGTGGGGGCTACTCCTCATTGCCGTGCGCAGGCTTCTCATTGCGGTGGCTTCTCTTGTCGCGGAGCACGGGCTCTAGGTGTGCAGGTTTCAGTAGTTAAGGCACGCTGGCTCCAGTAGTTGTGGCTCACAGCTCTAGAGCACAGGCTCAGTAGTTGTGGCACACGGGCTTAGTTGTTCCGCGGCACGTGGGATCTTCCTGGACCAGGGATCAAACCTGCATCCCCTACGTTGGCAGGCGGATTCTTAACAACTGTGCCACCAGGGAAGTACCCACATATACTCTTAATAGCATCTACTTTCAGACTCCCATCTCCAACCTGTTGTCTTTTTGTGTTGTCTCCTTGCAGTTGTTGAGTAACATTTCATGGTCACATGTTCTCACCCTTGTTCCTACAATTCACTCCCATTCCACCCTAACCTTTCTAATGCATTTAATATGTTCGTATATATGCTTGACTCTTTCAATGTACAGTGGAGTGGAATGTGTTCCAAATTACATAAGCAGTTGCACATTGTGGATCTGTCATTCTCTCCACTTATTGTTTGTTTAAGATGTGTGCACAGCAACATGGATATATCTTATTCATGGAATAGAACTGCAGCATTGTGTTCTAGAATATTTCCTTATCTGATCCCCAAGTGATGGTCACTGTATCAGTTAATGTAATATTAGCTAATGGACCAAACATGATAAATTTATTATTAGGGGTACCAAAACAATTATTCCTGAGAGGAGGCATCTCTCTTCTAAAGCAGGGCTCTGAAGATACAGGCACCTATCTTTGCAGCTCTATTATCTTCAAACCAAGATTTCCAAGGCTGCCAAGGTTTCTGGTAATAAGGAAGGGGAGAGAGGACTGAGGATTATAACTAGAGGATTATCTGAGCCATGCCTAGAGCAGTGCAGATCATCTCTATTAAGTTTGGTCAAAGACCACACCTAATGCCAGGGAAGCTGGAAAGCTATTGTAAATGGTATTGTTTTTTACATTTCAATTGGTATATAGATACACAATTGATCTTTTTCAATGTTGACCTTGCATTTTATGACCTAACTAAATTCACTGGTTCTAGTAATTTATTTATAGATTCTTTAAAGTTTTCTACACAATCAGTCACCTTTGAAAAGGGAAAGTTTGATCTTTCTTTTATGATCATGATGGCTTTTCTTTGTGTTACTGCAGTGGCTTCAATTTTGAGTACAATGTTGAATAGAAACGGTAAGAGTGGATATCCTTGCTTTGTCACTGACTGTAGGGAGAAAACATTTAGCATTTCATCACTGAGTATGATGTTAGCCGTAGGTGTTTTGTTTATGCATTTTCAGACTGAGGAAATTCCCTTCTTCTCGTAGTATGCTGAGTGTTTGTTCCTTCATGAATTGGTATAGGATTTTACTAAATGCTTTTTCTGTATATATTGAAATAATCATGTGATTTTTTCCCCCTTTATTATGTTAATATGCGGAATTTTATTGAATGGTTTTCAATAATAAACCAACTTTGCATTCTGGGCATAAACTCCATTTATTCACAATATATTGATTTATTAATATTTTGCTGAGGATATTTGCATGTCATACTCATTAGAGATATTGGTCTACAGTACTCTTTTCCTGTATTGTCTTTGTCTAGTGTTGGTATTGGGAAAATGTTGGCTTCATAAAATATGTTGAAGTGTTTTCTACTCCATTTTCTGAAAGTTTGTGTAAGACTGGTGTTATTTTTTTCTTAAATGTTTGATAGAATATGCTAATATAACCATCTGGGACTGGAGTCTTGTTTTTGAGAAACTTTAGTAGTTAATTTCTTTTACAGATATTGGCATTCAGATTTCTTATTTCCTCTTGTATCAGCTTTAATAAGTTGTATTATTTATACACTTTGTCCATTATATCTAAATTATTTAATTTATCATAAAGTTGTTCATAATATGTACTTATCCTTTTAATGTCTTTCATTCCTGATATTGGTAATTTGTGTTTTTATTTTCTTGATTGGTGTAGCTAGGGGTTTATCAATTTTCTTAATCTTTTACTAGAACAACTTTTTAATTTTGTTTTTATATTTTCTCTATTAGTCTTTATTAATTTTCTCAATTTCATAAAATTATTCTCTTATTTATAGTCTACTTGCTTTGGGTTTACTTTGCTCTTTGTTTCTAGCTATTGAGCATGGAATTTTTAGAGTATTGAAGAGGTTTCTTCCTTTCTAAAATAAACGTTTGTAGCTATAATATGCCTTTTAGCCATTAAGCCCTGTTTTAGGTGCATCATATATATTTTAATATGCCTTATTGATTGATTGATGGCAGATTTGATAAGCAAGGGGACGTACTTATGAGGCTTGTCTTGGGCAGTTGCAAGATGAGTAGATTGCCCTACCTGCCTTCCAGAATCTTAAAAGTTTATATAGAAGCCTTAACTGGGTTCAGTCATGTGTACTCTCCAGATGGTCTAAACAACACATTACTCCCTCAAGGCTGTGTCTTCCTTGGGCAGCTTCTAGCGTGGGGAAGGCAAGCAGAATGCACATCCAAGGACAGGGGAGTGGGTAGGAGCCTCCCATTGCCTGGGTCCAGCTCACGGGTCAGTGAGTGTTCACGTCTTCTCATGACCTCCTCCAACACTTCAAGAATCATGTTAGTGTTTCACACACCCAAAAGTAATGAATTTTTAAAAAATCAAGTAGTTTGAGTAGAAAGCCAGCCTCAGGTTAGTTTTATTCAGAAAATCTGGGGCCTTGACACCTAATACACTTTTTTATTCACTTCAAAATATTTCATAATTTCCTTGATTTCTTCTTTGACTTGTTTAGATGTATGTTGTTTAACTTCCAGATTTTTTTTCTTTTTAGATATTTTGTTATTAATTTCTAATTCCATTGTGGACAGGGACATAGGATGTATGTATAATTTTGATCTTTTGAATTTATTGTGACTCTGTTTATGGTCCAGCATATGATCAGTGTTGATCAATGTATCATATGTATTCTGCGATTGTTTGTGAACTGTTCCACAAATGTCACTTAGGTCAAATTGCTCAGTAGAATTTTTCAAATCTCTCTCCTTACTGACTGTTAGTTTTTGTCTAGTTTTTCTATCAATAACTGACAGCGGAGTGTTAAAAAAAAAAAAACTCTGATTATGGATTTGTTTTTCTCTGTTTTGGTTCTACCTACTCTTGCTTCATGTACAGGCATACCTTGGAGATATTGCAAGTTCAGTTCCAGACCACTGCAGTAAAGCGAGTCACATGAATATTTTGGTTTCCCAGTGCCTATAAAAGTTATGTTTACACTATACTGTAGTCTATTAAGTATGCAATAGTATTATGTCTAAACAATGTACATACTTTAATTAAAAAATAATGCTATTGGAAAAATGGTACCAATAGACTTGCTCAACATGGGGTTGCCACAAACCTTCAATTTGTGTAAAAACAAAACAAAACAAACCGTAATATCTGCAAAGTGCAATAAAGCAAAGTGCAATAAAATGAGGTATGCCTGTAGTTGCAAGTTCTGTTATTTAGTTTATAAATATTTATGACTTTTTCTCCCCTGAGTTGACCTGTCTGTAATTTGAAATGTCCTTCTGTACTGATGGCAGTTCTCTTTGTCTTAAAGAGTACCTTATCTGCTGTGTAACCATTCTAATTTTCTTATGCTTCCTGTTTGCAGGTTATATGCTCTTCTATAGGTTTACTTTTAACCTGTATATATATGTTCATATTTGAATTGTCCCCTATAGATAGCATGTTAGGTATATCTTACTTTTCTTAGCCAGACCATTTCTGCCTCTTAATTGGAGTGTTTAGTCAACTTACATTTTAGTCCACTTACATCTAATGTAATTATTGATATGGTTAGATTTAGGTTTGCCATTTTGCTATTTCTGTTTGTCTTAGTTGTGTTTTGTTTCTCTGTTCTTCCCTATCATCTGTGTTAAAATATTTTCTTGAATCCCATTTTTATCTGCTGCTTTTTATTTCTGTGGTTGCCCTAGGGATTACAATATATATTAACTTTTCACAATCTAATTTAATATCACGCTGTCTCACCTAAACTGTACCTTGTAGTCATGTACTTCCATTTACCTTATTACCTTCCATTTATCTTATCCTTTATATGATAGTTGTGTGTGTGTGTGTGTGTGTGTATATATATATACACACACACATATATATGCCTGTATATATGTATATGTCTGTATATTTGTTTATATATATGTACATAATACACATGTACATATATTACATCCACATGTTTTGTAAGCCCTGTGATTCAGTGTAATAGTTACTGCTTTCTACATATTGTCATATGTATTTTTTAAAGTAAGACAAAATACTATTTCATGTTTGCCCATATATTTTCTATTTCTGGTGATCTTTATTCTTTCTTGAAGATCCAAGTTTCCATCTGGTATTTTTTTCAGTGTGAAGAACATTAACATTTCCTGTGGAACAGGTCTGCTGGTGATGAATTTGAATTTTCTTAGTGTCTTTATTTTGCCTCTATTCTTGGAAAATTTATTTTGGCTGGATATAGAATTCTGGGTTTGACAGTTTTCTTTCATCACTTTTAAAGATGTCATTACGTTGACTTTTTGCCTGCATTATTTCTGATGAGAAGCAAACCATAATTTTTAATTTTGCTTCCCTATGTGTAAAGTATCCTTTCTGTCAGGCTTATTTCAAGGTTTTCTTATTCTTTGGTTTTCAGCAGTGACTGTGAAGTGTCTAGTGTGGTTTGCTTGTATGTATCCCACTTAGAACTAACTAAACTTCTTCAATCTATAAACTCACATTTCTTATCAAATTAGGAATTTGGACTGCTATTTCTTGAAATATTTTGTGCCTTATCTCTGTCTTCCCTCTTTCTGGACTCTGATTACACCCATTTTAGACCTTTTGATATTTTACCACAAGCCATATTTTTTCCTCCTGTCATCTCAAATATGCTATTAAGCCTACCCAATGAAATTCTCAACTCTTCTGACAGCCAGATCATCCCCAAACACTACTCTCACTATGTCAGTCTTTTAAAAACTACAGTATGCATTTTATATGTAAATTATACCTCATGAAAAAATACTATACTGTTTCCCTATTGCCTACTAAATGCAGACAAAGTGTGTTACCTTGGCATTCAAGGCTTTCTAGAATAGTTATGTATATTTATGCAATTTTTTTTGTAAAAAAATTGCTGTATGATATGAGACTGATAACATCGCTTTCCTCTAGGAATGGGAACTGAGTGGTTGTGAAACAGGCATGGGAAGGAAACTTTTCAGCATTTACTTTAGAAATTTAAATCAATTTAGAATGTATTTATTCCAACAATACCATAAAATGTGCCATCCTGTATACAATTTCTGACCAATCGTTTCTTCCATTCCTGCATAGCACACCTGCTTCTTTAGTCTGATCATTGTACCTCTCCCTGTCCTCTCATGCTCCTTTTTGTTAACATGCATCCAGGGCCTTAACCTGCCTTTAAGACCCAACCTGTATATCCATTTATGAAGCATTCTGCAGTAGGACTCTGTCAGTTGCCAGTTCCAGCCTTTTCCCAAGAAGGGGTGCAGTTGGTGCTGATCTAAGGGTAACTAGACTGAGAGACTTGGATGTCATTGGTATTCCCCGGCTTTTGTATCTACCTCTCTTTGCATGCTGATTTTGTTCTCCCAGGTTCCCTGTACTGAGGAAACTGGAACCAAAGCTTTAGGCAGCTCCAGACTTAGATTTTTCATAGTCATATGATCAGAGAGGAAAAAGAGCATTTCCTTGACAACTTCACTAAGTAGAAGCCCAGGGAGGGACTCAGATTGGCCTGAATTAGGACAGGTCAAGGACGTGACAAATCACTGATCAGCTCAGCCTGTGATTGGCAGGCTGACCAGAACTATATGTCTGGAGGCGGGCAGGGGAGCAATCTTCCAAAAGGAGAGGGGAGAGGCGCTCCTCTCTGTGAAAAAATATCGATACAAAATCACTGTTCCTTCCCTGGCAACTGCTATGCCCACTGACCTGTCTGTTTCCCATAGCACTCTTTTTTTTTTTTTCCTTTTTTTGGCTGTATTCAGCATGCGGGATCTTAGTTCCCCAACCAGGGATCGAACCCACGCCTCCCGCAGTGGAAGCGCAGATTCTTAACCACTGGACTGCCAGGGAAGTCCCTAGCACTCTTTTACATCATATGTTGGGCTGTTATACAGAGCATGCCTATGTCCTTTGAAGTCTGACATGGGGTAATCTTATTTCTCCCAGTCAAATTTTACTCTCTGAGAAAACAAGGTTGTGAGTGTTTAAACATCAACACATCCTGGCACAGGTGTGAACCTGGAGGTTTGCTAACACATCAAAGCTGAAGTCAGATGCAAGGTGCTTTGATGTGTTGTAGTGTGACTGCTCAGAGAGCTGTCTCTGGGCAAAAGAACAATTGGAAGGGCAGGGGGTGCTGGGGCTGAGTTCAGGGTAACCACAATGGGCAGTTTCTGACCTTAGCACTGGATTAGGCTGCTTCTTCCCTGAGTCACCACCACTACTTATTAGTGACAGTTCAGCCTGTATTGAGACCACCTTATAACTTCTGTATGTGTAATAGATACATGACATAGATGTTACACTCTACTAGCTACCCTCTTTAATATCTTCAGATCTGTTAATGCTATTTGAATCACTATCCTTATAGGAAAAAATTGTGACAGCTCACCTTCGCTTAATGGATTTGAGAAAGAAAGTGGTTAACTGAGTGAGGCTTGTTTTAGACTTAGAGATTCTTTGCTGACAAAGGTGCTTAGTGACTGTGTCTGTTATAATATCACTAGGAATGAAGAATGAAATTAATATATATTTGTTCATGAGGAAAGAAATGAACAAATCTCAAGCTCTTTATTTCATTCGTAGTTTGCTTCTTTACTTTGCCGATGGTATTACATTCATAGGTGTTATTACATTTTAAGTAGTCCAAGGTCGGAATTCCCCGCCCCCATAGGCTTGGTGTTTTTTTGTTTTTGTTTTTTTTGGTTATTGCTTACCTGCTGGCAATTTTGATAAAGGGCTTTCCCCAAGAGAAGATGAGGAGATGGCTTTCAAATCTAGCTGGAGGGCTTCCCTGGTGGCGCAGTGGTTGAGAGTCCTCCTGCCGATGCAGGGGACGTGAGTTCGTGCCCCGGTCCGGGAGGATCCCACATGCCGCAGAGCGGCTGGGCACGTGAGCCATGGCCGCTGAGCCTGTGCGTCTGGAGCCTGTGCTCCGCAACGGGAGAGGCCACAAAAGTGAGAGGCCCGCGTACTGCAAAAAAAAAAAAAAAAAAAAAAAATCTAGCTGGAAATAACTTCAGGTAAACAGTTTTGATAACTGGAAAAAGTTGAAACATAAGGAAGATCTTCAGGTTATCAGTAGAATAAAGCCATCATTCACACCTTTGCCCAGGTGAATGTCATGGGCAAAGGCAGGCACTTTGCTGCCATCAAAGTGAAGAGGAACCCTGGGTAACGTCTTGACTCAGCCTTTCCTGGGAGATCCTTGAGGGAGCTCCACACACAGGAACAAGAGGGCATGGGAGAGCTGCTGCTTCTTCAGCAGAGTTTGACATATACTCCCCAGGCCCCAAGACAGAGTCTGAAAAGGTGCGCTGGGACCTGAGACTCACGCTTGAGACCTAAATAGGCTCTCTTCTCTTAAGCCCCAAACCCAAATCTTGGGACCCTGTTCCCTCTGCCCAGCCTCATGGTAACAAATCCAAAAATGCGTAGGCTAGGGTATGCACGAGGAAGGGAGAGAGATCTGTGTTTTGCTTCCTTTAGTGATGTGGGGCTTGTTCCAGAAATAACATTGAAAGTGACCAAACTTGGGCAGCCATCAATTTTGACATGCAACATGGTACTGATCTTCTGAAATGCATGAAATGCCTTGAGAGTGTAGCAGTGGGAGGGATATGGGATGCCTTACCCGCCTCACATCCCATTGGCCTGGCCTCCGATTCCAGGCACTGCTAGAGCGTGCAGTTCCCAGGAGTCAGCACCTCCTGCTGGCAGGGCCACACCTGCCCTGGGGCTGCTCTTACATCCTGGTGGGGTTGGGGGGGGCCTGTGGGCACCTGCCTCAATGGCTGTGTGTGCAATCCAATGTGCGGGGCCCATGGGGCACCCCCAGCCCCAGTGACCCACAATGTGACCAGTCAGTGATGAGGGCGCATCTGGGGATGGCCTCCTTTCTGTCTCACGCTCCCCTTCCCCTTACTGCTGATCCCTAAAAGCCTTGTCAAGTGCACAACCTATAAGCAAATTCTTTCTCAGCTCTGCTTCCAGGGAGCAGGGAATCAGCCAAGGCACTTGATGTAGAAGGCTGTTTGTGTGGTGGGCAAGTGGCCATTTGGGACCATTCTTTAAGTTTTGTTAATTAGCAGTAAGGGCTCACCCTCCACCTTTCAGCTAGCCCCTCGAGACCATGGCTCTTATGTCTCTGCCAGAGCCCCTCCTCCAGGCATGTGCCCACCCTTGAGACGGTGGTCACGGCTCAAACTGAGAGAATCACGCACCAAGCAAGGACCCCAAGCCACCGGAAATGGTGGGTTCCCTACAGGGGGAAAAGGTGCCTCAAGCAGATGCAGAATTCTGTTTTGGGAGTCACTGGAGTCTTTTCCTACTGCAATAAAGTCTCTTTCTTTCTCTGTCTCTTGGAGGCTGTTGAAAGTCAGGTTTTACGTTGCAAGTACTGATTCTGGCTAACAAGCAGAGAAGAAAGTAATTTGCAGGAAAGAAGAAAAGCCAGATTAGGAAGCTTCACAGCCAGGAGCAGTACCCCCAGATAACGTCACAGAATTGGTCCCCTGAAGGACACACAAGTGGCAAAGTATACAATACTACACCAGGCTCTGAATTTTCCAGTCACTTAAATGACTGCCATGTTGCCATCACTGGCACCAGAACAGATTCGGCTGGGTCCCCCTGGGCGTCTCCCCACGGTGCTTTAGCTGGACCTGGAGGCTTTGCTTGTCTTCAACCTATAGTGCCCCCTGTAACTGGCTATCATTCCACAAAAAACAAAATAGACATCAGTGTAGGCAACAAAATGAAGGGGACCCATTTGGCCACGTTTAAAGATACCATCTGATGTTACTGCATAGTTTCAAACTAGGTTTGGTGGGACTCTGGATGCCATGTCCCCTCATTTAATCAAAATTTCCACTTTTCACCTATTCTGTACATTGGGGTTCTTGTAATTTTGTCTTTAGAGTCAGTTTAGAAACCACCGCCCTGTGGAAATAAGCATCTTCAGTGTCAAGACACCTTGGGATGATTACCTGCCGGAGGCTCCTAAGACCATCTTTCCAGGTGTGATCTGACCATGGAGGGAAGAGGCACCACTGGAAAAGCCCCTGTTGCGTTATTACTGAAAGTGAGGCTCTGGCAGCATGGCTAAGCCTCATGCTAACCAAGTTCCAGCTCCCATTCTCTGAAATGCTCAAAACTTTAAATGGGCTGCCGACACCACACCCGGGGACTGAAGGAAATAGACTAGCTAGCTGTTGTAGAGAACCAAACTTCCAAAGCCTCATGACCCTAGGCTTATTCTAGTGACACGAAATCTGTTTGTCTTCAAGCACAAGACAGAAATTTATTTTTTTCCACAGTTTTGGAAATGATTCTGAGTCGAACAAGGTCCTGACGAGGCCAAAGTGTACGTCACAGATTGGATTCTATGGGAAGCTGATGGCCCTTTTGCCCTTACCCACAGGTGTTCAAATCCATCCAAGGGGCCAGGAGAACAGCTGTCTCCACACCTCCCCCAGCTCCTGCCTTGGTTGGCTTTCTCTCTATTCTTCCCTGTCCACCCAAACCTCTTCTTCTTCCTACAGTTAGGAAGCAAAAGCCCCTATATGCCAGTGGGTGCAAAGAGAGACTGATGGCTAAAAAAGAGGATTTGCTCTGGCCATCAGCCCAGCTCAGCTCATGCAAACACCCAGTGATAAAGGCCACTGGTCATTCACTTTGACCTTTCTTAACACTTGACCAAGGCCACTCATCATGAGTTGCCCTTGCCCTGATTCCGCAAGCTCACATTCAGTATTTCTCAGCTTTCCAGCTTCCAGATAAGAGTTTAAAATCAAATTCAGTCCTTTGAGGGTGGATGCCTTGTCACAAGGTTGCAATGAAGAATCATCAGAGTGAAGGTGATGTGAATGTACCTTCTTGAGAGGAAACCCTGTCCTAGTTTAGAGTTCTTTTTAATTCTCAGGACCCAAAGTGAGTTTGTTTAGGACTATAAAATTTTCTAATGGAAGCAGTTAGCAGTGGTGGAGCTGCCTACAACCCATGGTTTAGGGAGGTCACTGGCACCATTCTGGAAGTATCCTCCTGTGGGATGTCTCAAGACAAGAGTACCCCTGGGCAAAGACTTAGGTACTGGAAGAGAGACCATGGGAAATCTCTCTGGAGAGGGTTGGGTTCTAGGCTTTCCCACTCCAACTTCTCTCTTAGGTTCTAGGGTCTCCATTTTGTGTCCCCTAGCTTCATAGACCATGGAGAACAAATGTCAGGCACGTCAGGAGATGAAGTATTGGGTTTAACTCTTCAAAGCTCCAGTTTATAATCGTTTCTGGCTTGTCATCAGAGTATGCATAGAGCTAAATGATGAATGGCCACTTTAAAAATCAGCAAGCGCCATAATACTCAATTCCCAATGACAAGGGGGCATGATTCTAAAGCTGTAGGCAAGTAAAGAAAGAAAGAAAAAAAAAAAACAGCAAATGTTCCCCTTCTGTGTGGGAAAGAAAAAAAAAAAAAGAGCGGGAGGAAAGAAGTGACTACCAAAGATCTGCTGCTCTTGAAAATCAGTCTTTACCTTAAATCACCCAGTGTGAGTTCCTGTGCTGCCCAGCCTGTGGGACTTTGGCTTAAAGCTTGCCTGGGAATTCTTGGTTCCTCAACTGGTATAAGCCAGGAAGGCACACTTCCCTCTGCTGACACACACAACAAATCCTGTACAGAAATTGTATCACCCAGGAGTGCCCAGTACAGAGCATGGTTCAGCATCCCTCCCCAACTGTCTGCCTCATTCACTTCTCTCCCCTGAATCAGCTTCTCTGCCAGAGGGTCAGTGGCACCATCTGGGCAGAAAAAGGACAATACTTCTATACTCTGTTGCTGGCCAATCATGTAATTTCTTATTTACTAGGTTCAGCATCCACTTTATCTATTGAGGTGGGGCTATATCAGTTATCTATTGCTGTGTTACAAATTATCCCCAAACCTAATAGGTTAAAACACTAAACTTTTATTATCTCACAGTTTTTAAAAGTCAGTAATCTGGGAGCAGCTTAAGGGATTCTGGTTCAGAGTCTCTCATGAGGTTGCAGTCATCATGAGGACTTAACTGAGGCTGGAGAATCTGCCTCCAAGTTCACTCATGTGGTCATGGGCAGCCTCAGTTACTTGCAGTCTGTTGGATTGAGGGCCTCAGTTCCTCACAGGCTGTTGTCCAGAGGCTTCTGTTCTTTACAATATGGGCCTCTCCTAGAATGCTTCACAACGTGGCAGCTTCCTTCTCCCAGAGAGAGTGATCTCCCGGGAATGGGGGGGGGAGGGAAGAAAGAGAGTGGCCAGGACAGAGCTGCAGTCTTTTTATAACCTAATCCGAGAAGTGATATGTCATCACTTCTGCCATATGCTCTTTGTCTCACACAGACCAGTCCTGGTAGAGCGTGGGAAGGGACCACTCGGGGTGTAATATCATAGGGTGGGAATCATTAGGAGCCGTCCTAGAGACAGACTGCCTACCCATGACCATCAGCAGAGGAGCTTGGACTCAAGTTCAGACACTGCTTCTGACCTCTCCACCTTCAATTTTAGCCCGGCTGTAAAGGAGCCAGTTTGAACCTCCATCTACGACCCCAGGTATATGAAAAAATAACTGATTTTGAGCCTCCATTTTACTGAGTCTTAGGCAACTTCCTCACTCTCAGAAGAGTCAGGGTGTTGGGAGCAATCGCCCTGGTTTTGAAGCATCTTCCTGGAGGCTCTCTGTTGCTTCCAGACGGTAGCTGGGAATCCACCTGGGCAGCCATGTAGAATCTCATCTGTCTTGATGTACAGCGTCACTTTCCCTTCTGGGATCCAGCTGCTTCCCAGGTAGTTCTTCCTGCCATGTTATGAACAGCCTCTGCCATGGGAGCCCCAGACACCTCTGTTTGTTTTCACCCCCACAGCCCAGGGAAAGCTCTTTCTAGGCGATTCTCTTCATTTCATGACCAAAATACCTTTCTTGAGAATTCTACCTGAATTCTTGAGAATTCAGCCTTTGGAAACAAGCCCTGTGGAGTCCCAGGTTGCTTGTGACTTCTGCCCTATATTTTTGAAAGGTGAAAACACAGGAAGGAAAAGGGAAGATGGGATATCCTGCCACACCAGCACCTTCCCTGTGCTTCAGTTGGCCAGACTGCATTGTCCATCCCATCTCTGGGCCTTTGCTGGCTATGCTGAAATTTGGCAGACTTATTATGCACACCTGCCTGCCACTCTGCCTGAGTCATGTTCTCCAGTCTAAGACTTGTCTCCTTTCTGACACGTTTCCTGACCTCAGGCTGGGGGTCATCACTCTTCATTCTGCATTTATAAAGCTGCCTTCCTCTCATCGCTTACTCGCTGTAACCTTCTCTGTGTCAATTCAGAGATCACAAATGGACAGTGTGTTTGCTGAATCTGTCCCAAAGGTGTAGTTTCACCCATGCCACTTTTTGTTTTTAATTTGAATGAGTTGCCAACATTTTAAAAATGGAGGGATTTCACATAAATTTGGCTTCTGGCTTGCACTGAAAAATCATATCTGGTAGCCCCAGACTTGCTTTCCCATGGAGTAAAAATGAGGCAGTTGCTGAGCAGCAGCTGCCTCTTTAGATGGGTCCTGCTTCCTCCTGTTGGCTTCTGCCCACTTCTCTCTTGCTCATCACCTGCTAGACCTCTGTTTGTGACCTCTGCTCTGGTTTCTCACCTCTCACAGGCTGATTGTTCTGGATGCTCCTTTTTTCCAATTACTGATTGCCCAACACGCTGGGCTGAGCTGGATACAAGCGTAAGAAAGTTCACACCATATCATCTACATATGAAAGATTAGGAAGGGCCTTACTATGCGATAGGCGCTGTCAGCTAATTTCACCCAGAATCCAAGGGCTGCTGAGTAAGCAAAGTCTTCTGTGTGGTAGACAATTCCCAATTAATAACTGGTTTATAGCTAATGATCCCAGGCAGCAATTTCCCTTGTTAGTCTGTCTTGGTATATACATTTTGTAATTCGTTTGCAGTAGGGGCAGAGGAGATCTGTATTATATGGAAATGCTTGTCCTTTCTACTGGAAGTTCAGCTTACTCTCCAGTATGGATCTAATCTAGGGAAGTCAGTGCAAAGGTCCTGAGGCAAGGTGCAGGGAGGCAAAGTAAGTGTGTTGGCGGGGAGTAGTGGGAGATGAGGCCAGGAGTCTCACAGGAGGATGGCGTGCAGCTGCAGGCAGTCAGGTTCTGGGTTTGCCAAAGGACTGGTATTTGCGTTGGCTTAATGTCAGTGAGGTCCCCAATCCATCCTGCATGATGGGACTGAACAGGGCTCAGAGCTCATCTTTGAGAACACTCCAGGAGAGGATGAGAACACATCTGTGATTTCCCGTCACCCTTGTGCAGAGCCTGTGATCTGAGGCCTCGGGAAGCTCAGCACCTCGCTCAAGGTCATAGTCAACCATGCCCTGCTCTGACCCTTAGCATCTAAAATGCAGAACTTCTGGACTCTCTTGGGATGATCTTTGCCCCAGAGCATTATCAGAGAAGCATGGCACCTCTGGGAGTGAAGCAGGTCCTTCCCTGTCCCTTGCTGGCTATTCTAAGTGAGCTGGCAATTATACAATAACACATTTTCTTGATTCCTTCTGCCCAGTTCTTTCTGAGCCTTCTGGCTTCTGCTTGTGACAACTCCTGTCTAGAATGGCTCCCGTGCAGAGCTGGTTTGACTTTGGAGGCTGTTTTGCAAAATTAAGAGGCTGCTTTGACACGGCTTCAAGGGACATGCCGCAAGCTTCAGCAGCAGCGGTCGCCTCATTCAACCCTGGGAGACAACAAATGCTCCAAATAGGGCCATGCACGCCTACTGTCCTGCAGCCACCCAGCAAGTGGCCATTTAATCTCAATTGCTCCCCACGGCGTGGGCCAATTAAAGAGGAAGCCAGCAGGGCAAGGAGCACTGGCAAATCTTTTGAGGGAAGGAAACCCCAGGGCTGCATTGCCAAAGGCTCTCCCACTCCATTCACACGCTGTGCAAGAATGCAAACCGTGGGGCTGCAAGTGGGATGGAGGGCTGCCTCAGAAATGGGAGCCAAGATGCAGTACAGATGGCAGCAAGAGTGGCGGTGACACAGAATAGTGTCCCCAGGGCTCGAAACTTCCAAAATGAGATTTACAGTTCTGGCCCGCCCTCTTTCGGGAGGAAACACCTGCTCCAGCAGCTTTGGAAACGGCCTCTTATTATCAACTTCTGTGCAGGGATCAGATTTTTGCAGCTAACTAGCGCCTGGTGTGAAATAAAAGCTATTTTGAGGTGGGAGGAGTTCTCAACCTTTTCCTCAATGCATTTTGCGTCCTGATTAATTTCTCTCTAATCCTTTATTTCCGAGTCTACATTCTTTCACAATTCCTCCTTCTCTGCCATTCTTTCTACCATACTCTCCTCTCTGAATATTCGCAGACTCTGCTTGGGAGACTAAGCCAGGTCTTACCAGTAGTTCCCAGCCCTACCTGCCCATCAGGATCACCTGGGGCCCCCAAATAGTTGTATTTGGGTCACTTTCCAAACCACTTAGGTTAGAATCTCTTGGGGTAAGGCCCTGGCATAGACATCTAAGTTCCTCAGCTGATTCTAGTATACAGCCAAGGTTCCAAAATGCTGGCTACGGAAATGATGCTAAGAAATAAGATAGATTTGACTGTCCTAATCCACTGGAGCTACCTTAATTCTCACACTCGAGTTTCTAGAAGCAGGAGTGAGTCCCAAAGATGAGGTGTGAGGAATCAGATTATTTGTTCATAGCTGTTCTCTTACTATACACAGGATCCATGTTTATTGAAGAGGATTTAGAAAATAGAGACAAAAAATCTATAATCTAGCCCTTCAGTACCATTTGGTAGATATTTCTTTGCCCTTATTTTTATGCATATGTACAGAGAATTTCTTCAATAAAAGCAGGATTACACGAGCTATAGCCTCCTAACTATTTTCTCTTAATATCATGAACTGATTTCGGAGAGACAGCAGTGGGCAGTGGCTTGAAGTGAGATCTTAGTTCTCTGCCCAGAAATCGGACCTGGGTAGCCTGGATGAAAACTGAACCTATTTCCATGTGAGCAAATACATTATAGAGCACAATTCAGTTGATGGCATGGTGCTGTTTAATCGATCTCCTATCAGTGGATTTCGGGCTACTGTTTTGTTCTCTTATGATAAACACCATGATGTCCACACTTGTAGGCACATCTTTGCCCTCGTCCATGGTACTGGTCTGATTTTTTCCTCTGTACTCATTCATTGGGTCATCACTATTCTCATGCCTTTAATTGTACCCCAAATACTAACACTCCAAAATTTATACGGATTTCAAGTCACTTTTGTTCAAAAGGAGCTCCAATGATGCCCCTCTGGTTGCCCAAACCTCGTTTCCTATCTACCTACCTCTGGTATGTTTGTTTTTTCTTCAAGCCAGAGACCTAGACATCACCCTCAATTCTTCCCTTACCCCCAGCACAGAGCCTCTCCCCACCAATCCATATGCAAGTGGTGCTGGTTCGAGTTCCATATTGTTTTGAATCAATCTACACCTTTCCAACTTCCTCTCACCTCCTAATCAAGCATCTTCATCTCTCATCTGGACTAAACTTTTCACTCTTGATCTCCTCCTATCTTTTCTCCACATGGCAGCCAAAATGATCTCCCTCAGGCATAAATCAGATGATGGCATTTCCTACCTTGAAGAGTTACATGGCTTCCTGTCTTCCAGAATGAAATTCAGGCCTTCTTACCATGATCCACAAGACCTGCAAATCTGGCTCCTGTTTACCTTGCTAATCTTTTCATTTTACTTCTCCCCTGGATGACCAGGCTCCAGGCACACTTGTATTATTTCTCCTCTTAAATGTGCTAATGCCTTTCCCACCTTGGGACTTTGATACCTGCAGTGCAGCATCCACCTGATGCAAGAGGAACTTGGTAAACATGCAGCTTATGCTTTTGTTCCATGAGAAATGAAGTCCTGTGATCTAAGAGTCTCCTATCTTCCACCATGAAACTGTAGCAGGCTAATTTGTTAGCTTGCAAGTAGGGTAAAATCTCAGACCCTTCACCTATTAACGCTCACCATTCCAGTGTGCTTGGGAAGATAACCTACCTCAGGAGAGATCAAATGTGCTTGGCTGTAATATATCCAATTCACTTCCCATATATTATAGTTTTCCCTCCCCCTTCCCATTATACACACTTTAAACTGAATATTGAATAGTACTGCCTTATGGGACAGCATTAAGAAATTTCAGTTGTAATAAGTGGAAGGAGGAGTGATCATCTCTCCATCTTAATAATAGTCCTATTTGGCCTAGGAGTAAATCAGGTGGCTCTGGGAGACTAAATGTTGGCTATCATGGCTTTTCACCAAACTAGACGCAGTGAAAACTGTTAGAAAGCCCAACAGGCTAAAATTAGACAGATTTGACTAATGCTTGCTTTTCTATATAAACTTTGGGAGGAAGCCAGGCACAACTCATTTTTTTAACGAAAGGAATGCAGGATCCATTCACTGTCTTCCTGCAAGGGTGCCTGGAGTCTCCAGTATATGGTTACAACCCAGTGAGAAGAGATTTAGATTTGATTGCCATCAAAAGTAAGTTGTTTTTCACACTGGTGATGTTGTGATGGTCTCCATCTCAGAAGCAGCAGTGAGGGAAAACTGGAGAACTTCAACAGTACCTACAACCAGCTAAAGATGGTTAATTCACCTGGCTAAAATTCAGGGACCAATCAGTTCAATTCTTGGGAATAACTTGGGCCAAGACCAACGAGATGAAAGACAGTGCTGCTTAGGATACTAAGTTTCAGTTTCTTGGAATTTGTGGGGGGTTTTCCCCCATAGCTGACCAAAAGACTCTTGGTCTTTTCTCTTTGGAACATTAACTTAAAGAATTGTTGAGATGATAGGGTACTGATTAAATAGAATCTGGTTGAGGATTATAGTCTGTACATGCACATTGTCAAAACTGGTTATTGAGTAATGAGTAATTGGCATTGATGAGATGCAGCTGCCTTGAAGAATGGGTGGGGGGCAGTCGCATGCCTGAGGGGCTACATGACCAGCTGGCATAAAGCTGAAGGGGGCTCAAAGCTGATGGCTTCCCTGAACTGAGGTCACTTGCACTCAGTCTTGTCTCTCGTGAGAACACGTATCCCAAGTTCAGAATGACTGCGCCTAGGATTTCGGTTGTGCCATTGAGGTGCATGCCAGGGTATACCATGTCCTGTATCCTTTAGTAAAGCTAAGTAAACTTGGTGCTGGGTGGGGCCTAGTGTGTCTTGTGAATTTGTCTATCTGAACCCAAGTCCATTGTGGCTGGTAGAGCAGAGTGGACATTGCAATTACTTAAACCATTCTATGTTTTAAATTGTTTTATTCTTAGTCACAGTCTTAAATTCACAGCCATGATAAACACTTGATGGAAGGCAGGAAACATGAGGAACATTGATGTTGGAATACGTATTTAAGAAGATAAATGATAATTCCTCAGATATGCCTCAAGATGTTCTTCCCAGATCTGTAAGTTGCATATTTATCTGATCGGGATCTTTACATAGCAGAGCAACACTATTATCCATCACTTAAGCAACCAGTGCTAAAGAGAAAATATGGTGGAAATGACTCCAATTTAGCTTTCTATTTATTGGGAATAAATACTATCCACATCTGTAATGTGTTATTTGTAGAGCAACGCTTGCAAATAGCAGCCTCAAACTTTCTCTCCAAATGAGTCATTTAAAAAAAATCATGACGATTATAAAAAGAAGCTAGTTGATTTTTATCTCAAAATAAAAGAATTCTATACACCTAATATATTGACTTCTATTTGTCACTAATCAAGACTATCAAAAGCACTTGAAGGATTGAACGTAAGGTATGAAACATTTTGAGATAGCAAAAGCAATTTCATTCAAGTCCCAGCTCACTTGTCACCTCTTCAGGAGCCTGTCTGAACCATTCCACCTAATGTCTTCCCCTGGCTCCATCCATTTGGGTACTTGTCATGCTACAGATCAGGGTTCTCCATCTTATTACCCTCTTTTATTTTGTACCCTACCACTTCCGCCTCTAGAATGTAAGTTCATGTGGGCAGAATCTGTCTTGTTTTATCACCATGTTCCCCCAGTGCCTAAGAACATTGCCTGGAACATGATAGATGTGCAATTTGAACATATCAAATATATTTTGATGATATATTTTGTCATATTTCAGGGCTACAAGGTAGATATTTTGTACCAATTGGCATAAGTGGAGCATGGTGTGCATTTTCCCTGTGACACAGTATCTAGACAAACGCACGATGCCAAGTACTTACCTTGTCAGAGAATACATACCATGCTTTGCAGTTAGAGACCACTGGTGATTCTGTTCCAGTGGTTTAAATATAGACTGAGTTTTAAAACCAAAAGTGGTGACTGTGGAAACATGCTGCTCAGATCTCCTGCCGAGGAGAAACTGGTTGACTGGCGGCTCCAGCTGCTGCTCTTCTGGATTCACCACCATGTTTGCACTGAAATCATGCTTCTCCTGGGCTGCTCCCAGCCATTGACCAACATGGTGGGCCATCCTAGTGGCATGTGGGACTCCTCTAACTGAGGAGTCCTCTAAGCTTTTGCTTGAGGACGCCCCGTTGCCTGGGTTGAAACTTCCTTGGAACTACAATGTAGTCGTAGACTCTTCCTCCCCAGTCCTCCTTCCTTCCTTCTTTTCTTCTGGGAGTTCCAGCCAATGGGAGGCATTGGCAGAAGTTTGGAGACTTGGAGGAAAGGAAGGCAAGGGTCTTTTTCTGTGGTACTTCTGCTTCCTGTGATACCTCCAGCAGCATCTATTTGTGTCTTCTTCATGTCTACATCTCCCTGCATATAATACATCCCTTCCCTCTGTGGTCCAGTCCCCTCCAGCCTCCTCCCACTGAACCTCTAGCCCCATCCAGTGACCACTGCAATCAGACAATTTCTATTGGCTCAGGGACTGACAAGTACACAAGTTCCAGGAGAAAATTCAGAAAGAGATTCTAATTTCTAAAAATTTAATATTTCAAAGAATTAAGGCATTTATAATAGATAATATAAAAAAATGGTGTTAATATTGGAAAAAAAGTATGTGGACTTACTTTACTCCACATAAAAAAATTAAATCCAATAGATTGAAGACTTAAAATGTATTTTTTTAAAGTTAAAACCATGCAAGGAAGTGTAGGAGAGTACAAGTATAATTTGGGATAATAGGAATGACTTGTCACTGTATTACTTATCTATCACTGTGTAACAAATGGCCCCAACACTTTGAAGCTCAAAACACCAAACATTTATTATCTCACAGACTTTCTAAGGATCAGGAATCTCACAGTGACTTGGCTGGGTGGTTCTGGTTCAGTTTCCTGGGAGGTTGCAGTCAAGTAGTGAGCAAGGGCTGCAGTCATCTAAAGGCTAAACTGGGGCTGGAGAATCCTGCTTCTAAGTGCACACATGTGGTTCTTGGTAGGTTTCAGTTACTCACTGGTCATTGGCAGGAGGCCTCCGTTTCTCCCCATGTGAACCTCTCCATAGGGCTGCTCATGGCAGCTTGCCTCCCCTGGGGTAAGAGATTCAAGACAGAGAGAACGAGAATGAGAATGAATGCACCCAAGGTGGAAGCCTCAGCCTTTTTCTAACCTAACTGTAGAAGTAACATCTCACCACTTCTGCCATATTCTTTTCCTTAGAAATAGATGATTAAGTTCAGCCCACACTCAACAGGAAGGGAATGAAACTCTTCCTCTTGATGGGAGGAGTATCACGGAATTTGTGGGCACATCTCTAACACCCCCACTGTAACTAAGAGGAGAAAAAACTACAAAAAATCTGATTACATCAAAATATGGAACATTTGCATGGCAAAATATTGTAAAGGTTAATAGACAGGAGACAGCTTGAGAAAATGTTCGTAGTTCAGATAAGAAAATCTCTCCAATACATAAAGAACTCGTAAACTTTGACAAGAAGTCGACAAATTGCTAGACAAATATGCAAAGGATATGGAATCAGTAAGGACTTTTGTTTGATGGCTGGTGACAGAGACCCACCTGTAGTGGCTTAAAGACCTGAGGGTTTGTTTCCTTTTGTAATAGGTCCAGAGGGAGGAGATGGCTGGCACTGGTTTAGGGCTGAAGTGTCTTCATTTGCTTGGCCTTTTTCTTGTAGTTACAAATGGCTCCTAGAACTTTAGACAAGACATGCACATTCCCAGTCTCAGGAAAAAGATGGCAGGAAAAGGACAAAAAGTGTTTTGTCATTGGTTTTAGCTAATGACTTCTCTTTACATCCTATCCAAAAAGCTACTGGAAATAAACAAGTTTACCTACTGTATCAGATAGGATGCTTTTTGGTGCAAACAACAAAAAACCCAATTGAAAGAAAGATTTTTTTAAATGAGGAAAATTCTTTACATACAAGTTCTGAGGCAGGAAAGTTCCAGTATTAATTCAGTGGCTCAATGTTACCAGATATCCAGATTATTTCCATTTTTTGGCTTTGCCTCCCCTAGAGTATTTGCTTTTTGCTCCTAGGCTATTACCCCATGGTTACAAGATGGTACAGCTACTTGCATCACTTATCCACACAACAATGACCAAAGGTTAGAAAAGGCAACTCTGTCTTCCATACAAAAAGCAATCATGGCAAGGGGAGTGGCATTAGCATGATTGAATGATTGGCTTGGACCAGAGAGTCTTAGCTGGTAGGCAGTGCTGAAAGTGGGTGACAGTCCTGAGACTTTGATCCTCTCATTCCTCAGGGCAGCTTGGGTGGCACCTGGGGTACCCAGAGCCTCCCAGTCTAGTCGCCTCCCAGGATAAATGGAAGCACTTAAAAGGTGTCCTATAAAAAGCATATCCTGGGCTTCCCTGGTGGCGCAGTGGTTGAGAGTCCACCTGCCGATGCAGGGGACACGGGTTCATGCCCCGGTCCGGGAAGATCCCACATGGTGTGGAGCGGCTGGGCCCGTGAGCCATGGCCGCTGAGCCTGCGCGTCCGGAGCCTGCGCTCCGCAGCGGGAGAGGCCACAGCAGTGAGAGGCCCGCGTACGGCAAAAAAAAAAAAAAAAAAAAGCATATCCTATGTGGGCCTTGATGCAAAAAAGGACGGGAAGCAATGGCTAAGAGTAACTGACCTTCACCCCCTGGGGCTAGATAGAAGACCTTGCACACTGGCCAGTAGAAACCTGAACAACACTCTGGTTCTATCAGAAGGCAAAGGGGGAGCCCACAGATCACTTGCCACAACTCTAAAAGAGCTAGAATTAGATCAAATTAAAATTCGAATCAGTATCTCTAAAAGTAAGACAATAGGGTTACTGCTTTAAAGTAGTGAAGGAAAAAAACTTTGACCTAGAGCTTTAGACCCAGTAAAACTGCTCCAGGTTGGGCTCACAAGGAAGCAGATGCTGAGATGGAGATTAGCACAGGGGAGTTGCATCAGGAATCAACACTTGTGGAGGAAGGGAAGGAAGCCAGATTAGGCAAAAAGAAAAGTTAGGCTGCAGTGGAGCCCTGGCAAAGACTACAGCAGACCCCAAGGGGAGCTCTGAGGTGGGATGGACTTCACAGTTGTCCCGCATTGCATGGGGTCTTTCTGCTCCCATATGGACCAGTCACTGGGTGCAGGATGCCCCCAGGAAAAGGGTGCAATGTTGGATGAGACAGCTCTTGCTAGCTGGGAGACATTTCTGGAGAAGGCTAAAAGCTAAAATATGTCTGCCACCAACACTGCTAGCTGCTGGGGGAGTAAGTTCTTCTGTCCTGAGGGAGGGATCTGGGGCTCACATCCCAGCATCAAGCACAGAGATGAACGTTTATTCAACAAATATGTATTCAGCACCTACTGTGTGGCAGGCACCATGCTAGGCACTTGCTGCATATCAGTAAACAAAAGAAACAATGATCCCCACCCTCCGGAGCTTATGGGCAGGCAAATTATAAAGGTAATAAGTAAGGAAGTTAAACAGTTTTGTGTCAATCATTGGCTAGCCAAGAAAGTCAAACCACTGTAGGATTTTCATATGGAAGGAGTTTTATACAGGGGATTAATACAAGTGTTGAAAGAGTGGGGGAGCCAAATGGGATCTAATGTACCTCTAGGGCCAGAGGGACAAAAGGAAGGGGCAGTTTATCAGAACCTAGAAGTTGAGGCTATTGGTGCAGGCTGGATGATCAAGGGGCAGCCTGGAAGGCCCTGGATCACAGAGGAAGGGGATAGATGGAGGGATATGGAGTCACGGAGAGGACAGAGATGCTGTTGGAGGTGCCCCGAAAGCAGAGAGAGAAGGACCTCAGTCTTTTTCTTCTTCCCTTCCTTCAACCTCCTGCCAGTACCTCCCATTGGCTGAATCTCCCAGAAGCCAGAGGGCAACTGAACCTGGGAAACTTAGTTCCCTGTGATACAGAACAGGGCAGGAGAATGGCGGGGATTGGTATGAGAGCAAATGGCCGTTGAACAACAGTGTGTTTAGAAGGCAGTAAGTTTAAGATTTTTTAATTTTGAAAAAAAAAAAATTGTGGAGCAAAATAAAGGGAACCAGGTATTTTAGAGTGGAAGGAGGCAGTGAGGATAGGGAAGACCACACTGTGAAAGTGCCTTTGAAGCAAAGGATTGAGGTGAGGGAGTTGGCTGAATGACTGTCTGGGGGAAGAAGACAGTATGCCAGAGAGGAAAGAGCTAGAAACAAGGCACAAGATGAGATGTCACCTGTCTATTCCTATCAGAGAAACAGTGAAAAAGGTGGCTAGAGCAGGACTAATGCGGTGTCCATGGCCAGTGATGTGGCCAAGAGGAATGGGAGCCACGTCATGTGGGCACTTAAGAAGTGTGATTTCTACTCTGAGTAAAATCATGAGCCATTGCATGGTTTTAATCAGAGGAGGGACATTTGAATATGTGGTTTAAATGCAGGCTGTACCAAAGCTGTGGACTTAAAGCACCCCGCCCCCTCCCCGCCCCGACTGTTTCTGACACTACTAGAGGCTGTAATTCAGCAAGAAGAAAAATTAGTTCGGGAGGAAGTGGAGAGATGCAATGGTGAGTAAAATCTAGAGCTCTCTAAATAAGTGCTAATTGAGGAAATGTTTTAGAAGAGTGATCTGGAATTAGAATTCTAGATGATTTCAGCATGGAAGTAGGGCAGCAGGTGGTGGGGGAGAGTAGGGAGGTATAAAAACACAATATGCTTCTTTTTTTTAAAACTGAAGTGTCATTGATCTACAATGTTGCATTAGTTTCTGGTGTACAGCAAAGTGATTCAGATATATATTTTCTTCATATTTTTTTCCATTATTACAGGATATTGAATATAGTTCCCTGTGCTATACAGTAGGACCTTGCTGTTTATCCAATGTTATGCTCCTTGTCTTGTCTTGGGGGCGAGTTATAAAGAGGGACCTTGTTAGAAAGATACGTGAATTAAACAGTTAAAGCTTAAAATTAAAGGTTTAAAGTTTAAGGGTAAATCGCTAAGAGAATTAATATAGAATATATAACTTTCTAACCAGTGGAAGAAAAAACCGGAACTAAAGAGACTTCAACAAAAGGCAAGAAAAAATGTGTGTGGATGGTAGGTAGTACTGATATAAGAAAGAGCGAGCTTGGAAAAAATAACAAAAACAAAATTAGGTAGCAGGAATCTGTTAAACGTAGAGTTACCATTTGACCCAGCAATTCAACTCCTGGATATCCATCCAAGAGAACTGAAAACATAAGTCTACACAAAGCTGTACACAAAAGGCTATAGCAACATTATTTGTAACAGCCAAATGGTGGAAACAACCCAACTGTCCATCAGCAGATGAATGGATAAACAATATGTGTATCCATGTACTGAAATATTATTCAGCCACAGAAATGAATGGTGCTTATACATGCTATAGTACGGCTGAACCTTGAAAGCATTATGCTAAGTGAAAGAAGGCAGTCACAAAAGACCACATATTATGTGATTCCTTTTATATGAAACGTTCAGAAGAGACAAATATATGGATACAGAAAGTAGATTAGAGGTTGCTTGGTGGGGGGCAATGAGGATGAAATGGGGATCATAGCTAAAGAGCAGAAGTACAGAGAGAAACTGACAGACAGAATGGTTAATTTCTCCATGAGCTCTCCTGCTGTTGGGTGTGTTAGGTTCCCCTGCATCTTTCGTAGAGTTTGCATTGTATTGGGCGTTTTGCTAATTATCTGTCAAATGTTCACGGGCACTGGTGATGCCACAGTGAATGCCATGGACCCAGGCCTAGCCTCAGAAAACACAGAACAGCCACTTGGAAAGTGTTCACCTACAGAAAACCCTCGGGAAACATGTTAAATCAGAATGGACTTCCCATGAGCAGAGTGCGGGGAATGACCTTGAACAGAGGGAAAACCAGGCTTCCATTTTAATTATGCATTCAGTGCTGGTGAAATGGAATTAATTATCTTTATCATCTTTGGAAATGCTGCAGTGCACTTCCTATCTTTTGTTTCATGCTCCTTGAGATACAGGCATCCTCACAATTACTTGCAGAATGTTTAAAAACAAAGGCTGCAATGTAGTCAGTAGAGAGACAAAGCAGATGATTTTCTGAGCTTGATTAGAGCTGTACTTGGCCAACCAGTGGTATATAGGTACACATTTTTTTTTTTTTTTTTTTTACTGCATTGCTTTTTATTCTTCCGGCTTTGAGAGATTATTGACATGTAACATATATAAGTTTAAGGTATAAAATGTGATGATTTTATACATGTATATATTGTGAAATGATTATAGGTTTGGTATATTTTGATTTCTGCTTTTAAATATGAATTCAGCTGTCTGTAGACCCAGTCCTGACTCTGTCTCTGATTTAATTTCTGTGACTTTGCAAAGGTGACTTAATCACTCCTGGGTGCTGATGGCTGTATGAGTTTTCGATACCTTTCCTATCAAGTTGGCATCCCTTCGAAAAGGGAAAATGTGAAAAAGCATTTGAGATGAAACCAAATGAATAGACTATTTTTCATTACACCTAGCCCAGAGTTTATAACCTGACCATGAAAATGAATCCTAGCCAATCTACTCTTTCTTTAGGGAGTCTACCAAGTATTTATACAGAAATTTGCGTCCACGTTGGGTTTTGAGTATTCCCACCCCTCCTTCTGTTGATGGGAAGACTCCGACCATAACCCACCGAGGGGCAGCTGGGCATATGCCACGTCTGTTCCATCTGGACCCACCTCTCTGGCCATGGCTGTCTGGACATTGAGTAAAGTGTCTGACCCAAGGGAAGTCCAACAGTACACTAGTCAATGACCCAAGTGGCCTGATTTGAAAGCATCAATAGAGCCAATCCGATTCCCCTTTGGGGAATGTGGAGTTAGCCAACGGAGACTGAGGTGGACAGTATGAGGAGGAAAGAGGTGAGAAAATGTTATCAAGGGACTTCCCTGGCGGTCCAGTGGTTAAGATTCCACGCTTCCACCGCTGGGGGGGCGCAGGTTTGATCCTGGGTCTGGGGACTAAGATCCTGCCTGCCGTGCAGCAAATCAATCAATCAATCAATCCAGAAAATGCTGCCAAGCTGAACAGGGGCTGTGATGAGCCCATGGCAAGGCAGTTAGGAGTGGGGGGAAGAGGAGGAGTTAAAAAGGGTGAGCTGGTGTCATTCACCAACCTACCAAACTGAACCAGTCTGGTTAGTTGGTAAATGTCAGGGGTGTGGTTGGTGTGTGTGCGTGTGTGTGTGTGTGTGTGTGTGTGACAGTGTCACAACTGGCAGCCTCACTGCTTCCTAAGTCTCAGACCAAATTTGACCAAGTGTAGGGGCTGTGCTAACAGAGGTTTCCCAGCCTGTCTGGAGTGGGAAAAATCCCTCTCTATCATTCTCCTCTGGCAGTTCTCCCAGCACTTGCTTGGAAGGAACCCTCCCAAGCAGATGGGACATCTTAAGATTGGGAGGTGGCAGGATCCTTCTTAAAACAGACCAACCCCAGAGGAAAGGCTTCTATACACTGAGAGGGTGCTGGTGGCACCGGCTGCTGTGCTTTCTGATTCTTCATGCTGTTTTCATGGAAGCTGGAAGTTTCTCTTGGATGCCTCCTAATCCATCCTGTTTTAAGCATCACTAACGTCCCTGATCAAAACCGCTTCTAATGCTAATAAACTAGTCCTAGTGTCGATACAGATGAGGATGAATTTGGTTAAACACACATCACAATCATCGTTCTGAGGCATTGCAGAGTTGATCCCACTAACCCCGGCCCACAGGGCAGCTCCATGCTGTCTGTGTATGTGTGTGGTCGGGCAGAGCCTAGAAAGCTGCTTCTTGATTTCTGATTGCCTCTCTTGGTATCCGAGTTAGGTGGTGGTGGTGGTGTTTTACTATACATGTATTTGGGGTTTTTGTTTTTAATTTTATCAGAGTATAGTTTTTTTTTTTTGAGAGTCGAAAGAATTTTATGGTAAACACTCACATGTTCATCACTTAGATTCTACAATTAACCTAGATTCTATAATTTTACTTTATCACATGTCGCTTCTTCCCTCCATCCATTCATTTATCCATCTTATTTTCGTTAATGTATTTCATACTCAGTTGCAGACATCATTACACTTCACTCCTAAACACTTCAACATAAGACTGAGCTTTATGCAAGAAACTAGCTCTCCCTTAAACTTCAGGTGTTATTGAGAAGTAAAATTTATGAGCTATAATGACCTCCTGCATGTTTTATAACTTATAATTATCTGATCAAGATTCTTCAACAAACATTTATACTTTGGCAATAAAACAATTTGAAAGCAGCATTTTTGCTTTTATTTTTTAATTTTTTTATTTTTGCGGTACGTGGACCTCTCACTGTTGTGGCCTCTCCCGTTGTGGAGCACAGGCTCCGGACACGCAGGCTCAGTGGCCATGGCTCACGGGCTTAGCCGCTCCGCGGCATGTGGGATCTTCCCAGACCGGGGCACGAACCCATGTCCCCTGCATCGGCAGGCGGACTCTCAACCACTGTGCCACCAGGGAAGCCCCATTTTTGCATTTTTATAATGATTGGCAAGAAGAACATGACACCAACCACTTATGATCAAACAGTTTTAGTCTTGAACGTTACAATCTGAAGTTTACTATTTAGCTCCATCTTCTTAAGTTTTCTCCATCCCAAGCACCTTCCTTTGCCGGCGGCAGCTGTGGACCTGAGTGTAAATGTGTACCTGGTCTCTACCTCGGCTGCCCCCAGGGTTTGGCCAGGTGCGTGCATCTTCCCCCAGGGGCCAGAGACTGGCTTCCAGATCCTGCTGTTGGGAGGTGCAGAGAGAGACCTTCGAGCTCTAGGTCCCGAGTTCCACAAAAAATTATCGGAGTGTAGTTGATTTACAATGTTGTGTTAGTTTCAGGTGTACAGCAAAGTGAGTCAGTTACACGTATACATATATTCTTTTTCAGGTTCTTGAGTTGGTGTTAGGGGAAGGGTGTGTCCGTTTCCATAGGGACAAAGATCTCTTGGGAGCAAGGAGAACAAGACCCTGCTTTTCCTCCTTTGAGACTCCATTTCTCGTGTGCACGTGCTCACTCTCACACTCACAGTTGGATTGTTCAGTTTAATGCACGTGACATCCATCTGTGTTCGATGGCCGTCTATTGTGTTGCATTCAACTTAGGCTTGTTGAGGACCCACTTGGGACCAGACACTGTGCCATGGAGATAAATCTAAGGCATTCTCAGGCTGGAGGAGAAGCAGTCAGTTCATTGCTTTATTCCTGGTGGTGCGTGTCTTCTCATCTCTAGAACAAGGAGTGCAGAAGTGCCTGCATTTCCCCCATTAAAAATTGTGTAAGTAGATCATGTTTCCTCAGCATCCAAAATGACAAAATATCATCCAGCCTATTCCTTTTGCCTTGGGCTGGGCTGGAGTTCTCCTCAGTGGGATTAGTCATTGCCAGTGCCTCTAGGCAACCAGACGTCTAACCGCGGGACGTCAGAGCCTGGCGTTAGGCTGCTTTGCCCCTCTCCACCCAGCCTCATCGTAGCAGAGAAGTGGTTTAGAGGGACATGTTCAGAAAAGGGTGGGAGCCAAGTTCCTCCATGGACTGTCATAATGGGAGCCAGGGGTTATTACCACTCTAGGGATCCAGCATCCCTTTATTCATCACATATGAGTATATCCTAGGTGCCAGGTACAGATCTAGGGCTCTGTGTAGAGCAGTGACCAAGGTGGACAAGGCATGCTCCCTCACAAAGCTTTCCCAAGGGACGACGGCAAACAAGTAACCAAACTGAGTGTGACAAGGGGGCACATCTACTGAGAACAGAGAGCGTTGGCATCCCTAGCTCTTGGCTCGGAGGGGCTGATACCCACTGAGGGGGCTCTTAAGAGGCCATGTCTCCGGCTACAGATGTCTTCTGGAGAAAGCAGGGCTGGATTTTGGATTTGGGCTCCTGTATCAGATATGCTTTGTCTGGGTTATTTCTTAGAGGAGCTATGTCCCCACTCTCTGAGCCTGGACCAAGGCAGGCAGACCTCGGCTCAGCCCTATCCAGGGAGTGGTTGGTTATACCCAGGGTGTGGTCTGAGTCAGGGGCCCTTTCTCTCCCAGACGGCCCAGCTCTCCTAAGGTATACCGACGGGTACACGTTGTGACCCCTCCAGCCTGGGTGTGAAGCATGGAAACATACAAATTTGGGAATTCCCCGGCGGTTCAGTGGTTAGGACTCCATGCTTTCACTGCAGGGGGCACGGGGGTTCGATCCCTGGTCAGGGAACTAAGGTCCTGCATGCTGCGTGGTGCGGCTATAAAAAAAAAAAAGAAACATACAAATTTGTATTTGTGCCATGACTGTGGGAATCACAGGCTTTTGCATAAGCACTTCTCCACTGTGGCCTCCACTGTGAGGACTTGCTTCCTGTGCCTTTCGCACCTCAGGTCGGGTCCTCACCTTTCTCCCCTAGACTAGAATAAAAGCTTCCCATTCAGTTTCCTGCTCCCAACCTTGTCTGTTCCTTTTCAACCATCCTGTGCAAAGCCAGGAGAGTTGCCCACTCTTAGGAGTTTCTGAAACACATCAGATTCTTTCCTGCTCCTGTGTCTCTTTCTGACCCATTTCCTTTGGTTGGGTGCCAGCCCCACCTTTCACACCCCTGTTCCACCCTCTACACCGGGAATACCTTCATCCTTCAAAATGCACCTCCATCCCCCCTCCTCTGTGCAGCTTCCCAGATCCACCAGCAAACCTGTTCACTGTCTCATCGGGGCTGGCTCTTTTTTTTTTAAACTTTAAAATTTTTTTGAATTTTTATTTATTTTTTATACAGCAGGTTCTTATTATCTATTTTATACATATTAGTCTATATATGTCATTCCCAATCTCCCAATTCATCCCATCACCATCCCCCACCAGCCCTCCTGCACCACTTTCCCCCCTCGGTGTCCACACGTTTGTTCTCTACAACTGTGTCCCTATTCATGCCTTGCAAACCAGTTCATCTGTACCATTTTTCTAGATTCCACATATATGTGTTAATATACGATATTTGTTTTTCTCTTTCTAACTTCACTCTGTATGACCGTCTCCTCTAGGTCCATCCACGTCTTTACAAATGACCCAATTTCTTCCTGTTTATGGCTGAGTAATATTCCATTGTATATATGTACCACATGTTCTTTATCCATTCATCTGTTAATGGGCATTTAGGTTGCTTCCATGATCTGGCTATTGAAAATAGTGCTGCAGTGAACATTGGGGTGCATGTGTGTTTTATTTTATTTTTGTGGTATGCGGGCCTCTCACTGCTGTGGCCTCTCCCGTTGCAGAGCACAGGCTCTGGACGTGCAGGCTCAGCAGCCACGGCTCACTGGCCCAGCCGCTCCGCAGCATGTGGGATCTTCCCAGACTGGGGCACAAACCCATGTCCCCTGCATCAGCAAGCGGACTCTCAACCACTGCGCAACCAGGGAAGCCCATGTCTTTTTGAATTGTGATTTTCTCTGGGTATATACCCAGTAGTGGGATTGCTGGGTCATATGGTAATTCTATTTTTTGGTTTTTAAGGAACCTCCATACTGTTCTCCATAGTGGCTGTATCAATCTACATTCCCACCAACAGTGCAAGAGGGTTCCCTTTTCTCCACACCCTCTCCAACATTTGTTGTTTGTAGATTTTCTGGTGATGCCCATTCTAACTGGTGTGAGATGATACCTCCTTGTAGTTTTGATTTGCATTTCTATAATTAGTGATGTTGAGCAGATTTTCATGTGGCTCTTGGCCATCTGTATGTCTTCTTTGCAGAGATGTCTATTTAGGTCTTCTGCCCAGTTTTGGATTAGGTTGTTTGTTTTTCAATATTGAGCTGCATGAGCTGTTTATATATTTTGGAGATGAATCCTTTGTCCATTGATTCACTGCAAATACTTTCTCCCATTCTAAGTGTTGTCTTTTCATCTTGTTTATAGTTTCCTTTGCTGTGCAAAACTTTTAAGTTTCATTAGGTCCCATTTGTTTATTTTTGTTTTTATTTCCATTACTCTAGGAGATGGATCAAAAAAGATCTTGCTGTGATTTATGTCAAAGAGTGTTCTTCCTATGTTTTCCTCTAAGAGTTTTATAGTGTCCGGTATTACATTTAGGTCTCTAATCCATTTTGAATTTATTTTTGTGTATGGTGTTAGGGAGTGCTCTAATTTCATTCTTTTACATGTAGCTGTCCAGTTTTCCCAGCATCACTTATTGAAGAGACTGTCTTCTCTCCATTGTATATCCTTGCCTCCTTTGTCATAGATTAGTTGACCATAGGTGTGTGGGTTTATCTCTGGGCTTTCTATCTTGTTGCATTGACCTATATTTATGTTTTTGTGCCAGTACCATATTGTCTTGATTACTGTAGCTTTGTAATATAGTTTGAAGTCAGGGAGTCTGATTCCTCCAGCTCCATTTCTTTCCCTCAAGACTGCTTTGGCTATTCGGGGTCTTTTGTGTCTCCGTACAAATTTTAAGATTTTTTGTTCTAGTTCCGTAAAAAATGCCATTGGTAATTTGATAGGGATTGCATTGAATCTGTAGATTGCTTTGGGTAGTATAGTCATTTTCACAATATTGATTCTTCCAGTCCAAGAACATGGTATATCTCTCCATCTGTTTGTGTCATTGATTTCTTTCATCAGTGTCTTACAGCTTTCTGTGTACAGGTCTTTTACCTCCTTAGGTAGGTTTATTCCTAGGTATTTTATTCTTTTTGTTGCAATGGTGAATGGGATTGTTTCTTTAATTTCTCTTTCTGACCTTTCGTTGTTAGTGTATAGGAATGTAAGAGATTTCTGTGTGTTAATTTTGTATCCTGCAACTTTACCAAATTCAATGATTAGCTCTAGTAGTTTTCTGGTGGCATGTTTAGGATTCTCTATGTATAGTATCATGCCATTTGCAAACAGTGACAGTTTTACTTCTTCTTTTCCCATTTGTATTCCTTTTATTTCTTTTTCTTTTCTGATTTCTGTGGCTAGGACTTCCAAAACTATGTTGAATAATAGTGGTAAGAGTGGACATCCTTGTCTTGTTCCTGATATTAGAGGAAATGCTTTCAGTTTTTCATCATTGAGAAAGATGTTTGCTGTGGCTTTTTCATATATGGCTTTTATTATGTTGAAGTAGGTTCCCTCTATGCCCACTTTCTGGAGAGTTTTTATCATAAGTGGGTGTTGAATTTTGTCAAAAGCCTTTTCTGCATCTGTTGAGATGATTATATGGTTTTTATTCTTCAATTTATTACTATGGTGTATCACATTGATTGATTTGTGTATATTGAAGAATCCTTGCATCACTTGGATAAATCCCACTTGATCACGGTGTATGGTCCCTTTAATGTATTGTTGGATTCTGTTTGCTAGTGTTTTGTTGAGGATTTTTTTCATCTATATTCATTTCTCAAAGAACCAGCTTTTAGTTTTATTGATCTTTGCTATTGTTTCCTTCATTTCTTTTTCATTTATTTCTGATCTGATTTTCATGATTTCTTTCCTTCTGCTAACTTTGGGGTTTTTTATTCTTCTTTCTCTAATTGCTTTAGGTGTAAGGTTAGGTTGTTTTT